>JAODAL010003495.1:0-172829 GCA_025379985.1 Phyllomedusa bahiana
GCCGGGGATGCATGTGTTTAGGGGGGGTCAGGAAAGGGAAAGGCTGGGGCCCGTAGGAAAGGGGTGCAAAGTGTTTTAGGGGGAATTTTGGGGGGAATGGCTTTGGGGGTGTATGAGCCCTTTCCCTGCATGTGTTTAGGGGGATCAGGGGGAATGGCTGGGGGGTGAAGAGCCGTGGCATGTGTATTGGGGGGGTTTAGGAGGAAAGGGTGGGGTTTGAGCTTTCATGCATGTGTATAGGGGGATCTGGGGGAAAAGGCTGGGGGCTGGTATGAGCCCATGCATGTGTATAGGGGGAAATTAGGAGGGAAAGGCTGGGGTGTATGAGCCGGTGCATGTGGTTTTAGGGGGATCAGGTGGGGAAGGCTTTGGGGGTGTTGGGGCCATGCATTTCATGTGTAAAAGAGGGGAAAAGGAGGTTTTTTGGGGCTGTAAGAGCGTGCATGATGGGTTTTGGGGGAACAGGGGGAATGGGGGGCGGGAGAGCCCTGCATGCATGTGTATAGGGGGATCAGGGGAATGGGGTTTGGGGGGGTTTGAGGTTTTCATGCTTTTGACAGGGTTAGGGGGGAAAATTTTGGGGGGCCAAAAAAGGGGGTTTAATCTACAACTATGGAAGCCCTCCAAGAAGAAAATTAAAAACCCGGTCCCGGGGGCCCAAAAAAGGTTAACAAGGGATTTTTTTTAAAAAAAATTTTACAAAAAAATTTCAGTGCAGAAAAAATCAGGCCTCCAAATAACCCCTTGCAGACCCCTCTTGGGGTTTTCTTCCTGTGTCGCAATATTTGGGGCGTAATTCTCACAGAGCTGCCCGGGGGTTTTTTGGGCATCATTAAAATTTTTTAAAGGGTTTTCCCTAGTAAAAAACCCTCCACCTTTAGGCTTTTTTATCTTGCTCAAAACCAAAAATCCCTGCAATTTTTCCCGGGTTGCCCTTTAAAGGGTTTTTTAGTTTTGGGTCTTTATGTGTGGGAAAATTAATCCGTTTTTAAAACCAAAAAAAAAAATTTTTTTTACAGGGGGTGGGGGGTTTGGGAAACCAGGAGCCAGGGAAGGGGAAAAGATTCCATCGATTTTTTTGGTTTTTTTTTTGAAGCTTCCATTTCAAAGTGGCGGTATTTAAGCACAGGGACCCCTAAACACTTCTTTTCCCAACCACTTGATCAGATACAAATGTCTTTAGACTCGTCTACTTCCAACCTGTTTCATTGGAACAAAACAAGCCTTTAACATGGGAGCCTGCGCGCCGACATGAAATGCAAGCATACATCGACAAGCCCAACGATTTCTGAGAGTCAGTCCTCCCCTTTGAAAGCTGCTGATGTGATTGCAGACCAAGATAATTCCCCTTTTGAAGTTCAGTCACACAGGCGGCTTTTATGCTTTCATTTCTGTCAGGCTCGCGATCTACAACGCTGCAAAATCTACGTTCGGGTGCACCGTGGCTGCACACATCTATAGATATGATTCAATACATTCAGATTCTGCAGGCGGGGAGGGGAAGTCGCTCCTTTTTTCCTTTTTGGCTTTTTACTGTAATGTAATAGGCCTCTCCTTCCTCCCCAACGTCAACCTGTCTGATGCTAGATTGTCATCTGCTCTTCAAGGCTTGTGCCATTACCCAGGTCCTGGGTGGAATGGGAGAGTAGGGAACCTGAAATATGGAGAACTGTAGAACAAAGGTTTCTACACTCCTCAGCAATGAAATCACAAGACCGAGAAGGAAAAGTCTTTCAATGATGGAAATCCCAAGAGGGATGGAAACAAAATGTTCAAAACCTCTCATGTAGAGTATGAGCGCCCGGCACAGGACTCTCCGCACCTCCACGCCTCGGCTGATCTCAGGGAGGTTATTAATGGTTGTCTGAGGAAAGTTCTGCCGCGCCAAACACAAACCGAAATCCTCAGGATCAGCTGTTGGCGGCTCCTGAGCAACTTCCAACCAATGATATCCCAGATGTGCTCAATGGGAAACGCTGACGGCCATGGTAGCATATTTTGGGGCGGCTCAGAGTGGTACGACCAACGTGAGACTGGTGTTGTCCTGCTGGGACACTATGGAGAATTGGACGCACCACTGGTTCCATGACCAAATCAATGTAACTCGGAGCTGTTAGAGACCTAAAATCAAGGCTACTGTACATTATGCCACCAGTAGAACTGATGTGACATTCCCTTGTGAAGGCCACTTCATGGCGTTGCTCTAATGTTCTCCAAACCAATTTCAGGCTGTCATTGCATAAAAACAGGATCCATCGCTGAAGAGATTATACCTCCAATCCAGCCTCCAGGAAGAGAGCAGTGGTGTGAGGTCAATGGACACATGTAGCTGGACGTCCAGTCTTGAGATTTGATGTCCAGTTTTTCTTGCAAGGCATCATTTTTCTTTCGCACTATTCTTCCGATCAGACGTTCCGCCCATGCAGAGGTCACCTTCGCTCACACATCTTGCTCTCATTCCCAAAACCACAAACAGTGTTGACCAGTGCTGACCTCTCAAATTAGGCATGTAGCAATGTTGGACTCTCACCGGTGGAGGTCATTCGTTGGGGCCTATCGGTGGAGGTCATTCGTTGGGGCCTATCGGTGGAGGTCATTCGTTGGGGCCTATCGGTGGAGGTCATTCGTTGGGGCCTATCGGTGGAGGTCATTCGTTGGGGCCTATCGGTGGAGGTCATTCGTTGGGGCCTATCGGTGGAGGTCATTCGTGGGGGCCTATCGGTGGAGGTCATTCGTTGGGGCCTATCGGTGGAGGTCATTCGTTGGGGCCTATCGGTGGAGGTCATTCGTTGGGGCCTATCGGTGGAGGTCATTCGTTGGGGCCTATCGGTGGAGGTCATTCGTTGGGGCCTATCGGTGGAGGTCATTCGTTGGGGCCTATCGGTGGAGGTCATTCGTTGGGGCCCACCGGTGGAGGGGAGCCCTGGGGCCCACCGGTGGAGGGGAGCCCTGGGGCCCACCCTACAGCTCCTGTACATGGTTGCACATGATTCTTTTTCTGCCTTTCAAGGTCTCTTAGTTTAGGGCTTCTGTCACCCCCATTTGCGATAAGTAGAGAGAACTTGCAGGAGGCATCACACCATCATCCTGCACCGCTTTATATGATTTTTTTAGGTTTCATGTTGCAACTTTGCTTTCCGTCTGCTTGGTATGCCATCCACTTGCCACAGATTGTACCAAGGGGCTTGAAAATGTCATCAATTGGTGACACCGGCTACTTCCTCAATTAGCAGAACTTAGCGGTGCTGCAATTTCAGTGTTTGCACTCCCAATAGCAATGACTACATGGTCGGAAGTCAGCTCAAGCAGATCTCATCCAACGTGGACGCCCCTATAAGTTAGAGCTAGGAAGAATATGCCCATAACACCTTAGTGACATTTGCTGGACATGTAGCCATGAACTCTATGATGTCCAGATGTGCCAGCACCATCCATATTGGTTGTTAGCGGTGCCGTAAGTCCTGCGGACATTGCCGCAACAGCCGAGATTAAGAAGGACTTGGATCTCCGTCATTTAACCCCTCAGATGTTGCAGGTGCTACCAACTGTTAAATCTATGTTGCTTTTAGAAAGAGGATGATTCCAGGGGGCTCAGAGAAGACCCCTATAGGCAGACTTTTAATTTTGGGCCCAGTTCACATCATGCTTGGGGGCCTCTGTCACGGTCATCAGTTGAAATACTTGACATAATATTGCAGCAGATAACAAAAGGGCAAACAGTCTTATTTGGACTATGGACAAAGTATATGTCCCCCAAACCTTGCGTGACCTTGATCTTCAGATGATATCCATATTACACTGCAATACAGAAGTAATGTAGTGTGCTGATTGGGATCAAGCAATTGTCCCTAGTGGGACTAAAAAAATATATGAGTGTTTAGTGAAAAATGCAACCTTAGAAAAAAGGTTAGGAAAAAAACTCGCCTATTTTGTAACTAATCCCAGCAACCTGAGAGACACAAATAATCCCATAAACAAAAAAAATTTAAAAAAGCCAAAGAAGCTGTGAATAGTCATCAAAAAGGAGTTAGTACCACAAAATGCCATTGAAAACTACAGACCTTCCCACAAATAACAAGCCCTGACACGGCTGAGTCAACAGCACAGTTAAGGGGGTTTTCTCACCGTGCTGAGTCACAAGCAACTTTTCATCCACTCTGGTATCGTCAGGTTGTGAGTGGCTCTATAGCAAAGATTTAGTACATTTTGCTTCTCTAAAAGTAGCTGAGGCATTACAAAGACGTAAGTGCAGGTGATTTAATCTGTGTAAATAAAGCTACAAGTGCTCCGAGGAGTGAAAACAATGGCTTATCTGTAAACAAAAGCTCATCTTGTTAGAGATCCAGACTCTGCTCCAGTGAGTTTTGCCCCTTGTGACCTCACTCCCTGATATTTGTTTGATCAAGAAAGGAGATATCTATGGAAATTTGGAAAAACTTGTGTGCACTCAGAGCAGATAAAATCTCATGACTAAGGTAAAATCAAAAGACTAATGTATTTGAAAAAAAAACCTTCATGTTGAAAGCTAATCTTAGTAGTGAGAAAATCCCCTTAAAGGGGTTGTCTCACTACAAGGATTGCTTTTTATGTTAAAGATCTTGCTAAAACAAGTAACTTTGCAATATATGTCCATTAACAGTGTCCTACCTATTCCTAGATATCCACTCTTGTATGGGCTGCATCAGCTCCTCAGGTCACTATAGCTACAGACCTGCTTGTTCTACCCTGATAGGCTGCCAGCACTGGTTGCTATAGCTACAGACCTGTTTGATCTCTCCTGATGGGCTGCCAGCACTGGTTGCTATAGCTACAGACCTGTTTGATCTATCCTGATAGGCTGCCAGCACTGGTTGTTATAGCTACAGACCTGGCTTCTACTGCAGCCTAATTAAAAGTGAAACTAAGAAAACAGGACTGAGGTGAGATGAATCAACGTAGTGAGACAACCCCTTTAAGGTTCTCAATATGGTCACATAAAAATGTGTATTAATATAGTGAAGCAAAACTTATAATTTGGCATTGCAGTAGTCATAATGACCCTACAATAAAAATCACTTGTCATCTCTACCGCATGGAGATTGCTGAAAAAAATAAACCCAAAAGGCTCATTTTAATATATTCTATATTCCCTAAGATGATGCTATTAGGAGAAAAAAATACTTATCCTGCGGATGACGAGCCCAAGTACCTCTACATTGTAAAGAGAATCAAAAAGTTATTGCTCTCCTAACATAATAATGAGAAAATAAAGCAAAAAGGATGGTGTCGTCAATGCACAAAATGGCTCTAACTCTAAGGGGTTAAAGGGAATAGGAGATCTCACAGGTCCCCCTCTTCTCCTCCCTGCACACTGACTTCTTCCCGGGTCACAGAGCATGCCTAGAAAACTCTCCTATAGAACTCATTGGGTCTGCTCCTGTTCACAGGCTCCTATGTCCATGTATCTGCTGTATAGCATCTCTCTAAATCAGGCATCCTCAAAGTGCGGTCCTCCAGCTGTTGGGAAACTACAACTCCCATCATGCATTTATATAATCTATAACAATGGGCATGATGGGAGTTGTAGTTTCCCAACAGCTGGAGGGCCGCCGTTTGAGGATGCCTGCTCTAAATGCTATTAAAAGTAGCTCAGGCAAGATGGCCGCCCCCATAATCATAGACAGACAACAGAATGAAAAAAAAATCTGCAGTCAGAAAAATAAAAACGGCTAAAAAGAAAAACAAAACCTGTATCAGTATCTTGTTTTAATTAGTAAAAAAAAAAAAAAAAAAAAATTGCCGACAGATTCCCTTTAATGTTATCTTGCATCTTCTCGTCATTTTAAGGCCTGAGGGCAAAAACGAGCAGGGTGGAGATCTTCTGCTGTGATTGATGGACTTGCGTTCGCACAGGTCCTTCATTTACGTGGTAGCAAAAGTCCCAACCTGTTTTTTTAAAATCCAAGATTCCTCCTAAGATTAACCTTTTAGGCACCAGACTATCAGACATTAGCTGTAGTATTCTTCATTTCTTAGAAGAGTAAAGAAATCAGGAGATACCTTTTAGAGGTAACTGAGTATATTTGATAGTGAGCTTTCGATAGTACTAGCTCCCTTCGTTAGACATGATGTTGTATAAGAAACTGAATATTTACAGACCTTTTTATACACAAAAGACCTGGACCTTCAAAGGATCTTAGAATTCTTGAAAATAACAAAATGCAATATAAGTAGACAAGTCATTTACAACAGGTCAAGAAATCAACTATCTGGAAACTTGTGAGGCGTGACAGAAGGGATCAGTAATTCTTTGTCTTATCTCTTAGCCGTCAGGTGTAATTTGTGGCTCTCACAGTTCACACATAGTTTGACATAAAGCTGGCATGGATATTTAACCCATTTTGCTTTTCATCCACTCTATCATCAGGTTGTGAGTGGTTCTATAGCAGAGATTTAGTATATTTTGCTTCTCTAAAATTATCAGAGACATTACAAAGACGTAAGTGCAAAATGGGTTAAATATCCATGCCAGCTTTATTTCAAACTGTGTGTGAACTGTGAGAGCCACAAATTACACCTGATGGCTAAGAGATAAGACAAAGAATTACTGATCCCTTCTGTCACGCCTCACAAGTTTCCAGATTGTTGATTTGTTGACCTGTTGTAAATGACTTGTCTGCTTATATTGCATTTTGTTATTTTAAAGATTCTAAGTTCCCTTGAAGGTCCATGTATTTTGAGTATAAAAATTCTGTAAATTGTCAGTATCTTGTATAATATCATGTCTGAAGAAGAGAGCTAGTACTCTCGAAAGCTCACCATCAAATATACTCAGTTACCTCTAAAAGGTATCGCCTGATTTCTTCACTCTTCTACTAGTTTCTATGGCTAACACGGTACAACGTTATACTACTCTTCATCTCTTAGTGAAGATCATGGGTCAGCAGTATTATCACTAGGCTTGGGGTCAGACCATGGGCATAATTATAGCCATAGAGGCTGATAGGGGGCCCAGTGGTTGGGGGGCCCGCTCAGGTGCAAGAACATTGTTCCTTCTTGTAAGTGGGTGGCTTGGTTATCTGAGATATGGTGGTATTATCCATGCTTTTTAAAGGGTGGTCCAATTCTCTTTCTTGTTAGCTTTCAGTATGGTGCAGAGGCTGGGAGAAAGTAAAAAAAAAAAAAACATGCACAACTTGGATTCCATCCACCATTTCGTCTCCAGGTCCTCTGCACTGTTGCCTTCTAGCTCGGGACGAATGGAAAATCACAACTGCAGCCTCTGATTGGCTGCAACAGTCACATGACACCACCCAATGACATGGTTCGGATATTGATGATGTCGGGCAGCGTCATATGACCACTGAAGCCAATCAGAGGCAGTGGTAGTGACGCTCCATTTATCCCAAACTTGAAGAAAACAGACTGACAGAGAGGACGGGGGGACACCGCGTTGATCTGACGGGAGTTAAAACGTAAGTGTGTTTTTTCCTGTTATTTTCTCCCAGCTCCTGCACCATGTTTAAAGTTAAAAGGAATGTTTCATCAAAAGAATGAGTCATTGTTTAAATCCCATTTTTATGTTAAACACATTTATTTAGGATTTTTTTTTTTTTTAATTTTTCATATCACTTTCAATATTTTTTAAATAATTCTTAAGTCCTGCAGTTGTCACTGTGGCCACTAGGCCTGGTTTGCACTGCTTTAACAGCAGTCAAAGAGATGCTTTACAGTAGCTTCATGCACATAGGAGCCTTAAGACTGACTCAGTCCCATTGACTTCTATAGGAGAGTTTTCTAGTCATGCTCTGTGACCTGGGAAGAAGTCAGTGTGCAGGTAGGGGAGAGGGTGAACTGTGACCATCTTCTCTTGTGACTGGTGGATCCTGTGTTATCTATTCACACTGGTGTCTCCTTTCAGTTTGACCCTCTTTGTGCTGATAATGAGCAGACAACTGAGAATCTCCCTCTACAGAACAGGAAGTGTCAGACTATTATTAGGCTTAGTGGCCAAAGTGAAAATTGCAGGACTTAAGAATTATTAAAAGATATCACTTTCAGATATGGAAAATTTTAAAAAAAACATAACCAAAAATTCTTAAAAAATGTCTTAAACATAAAAATGTGAATTAAACAATAATTCATTTTCTATGACACATTCCCTTTAACCCCTTAACTACCCTGGACGTATGAGTACGTCCCAGGGTCGCTACGGGGCTCTGCGTCGGGATTGCTCCGTGACCCTGCCACACAGCTGCCGGGTGTTAGCGGCTGATCGCTGCTAACACCCGACAGTTACAGCGGCCGCCGCCCGCTTGTGCTGTTTAACCCCATAGACGGCGCGGCAAAGATGGCCGCAGCGTCTAAATGAATGAAAAACGGTGCCGTGCACCGTTCTTCACGGCGATCGGAGTCCCCGCAGCGTAACTGCGGGGATCCGATGCCTGGACATGGCAGCAGGAAGCCTGGGGCTAGAAGTGGGGAAACCGCCATCTTGGGACACCCTAATGCATTGTCTATGCAATGCATTAGGCTGTATTAACGATCGTGCCCCCTAGTGGTGAAGCGCCCTAGGGGGACTCAGTGTTAATGTAAAAAAAAAAAAATGTTTTCAAGTACAGTACAAAAAAAAAGTATTAAAAGTTCAAATCGCCCCTCTTTCCACATTTTACAAATAAAAACAATGAAATAGAAAAGTTGCACATAATTGGTATCGCCGCGTCCGAAAAAGTCCGATCTATAAAAATCTAACATCATTTATTCCGTGCGCATAACGGAGTAGGAGAAAAAAATTCCAAACGGCAAAATTTGCGTTTTTTGGTCATTTCATGTCGCATAAAAATTAGAATAAAAGTGATCAAACAAGTCGCAAGCATTCCAAACTGCTAGCAATAAAAAGTACACTTCAGCCTGCAAAAAATTCTGCCTTACTGACGTCCGTAGGTGTTAGTACAAAAAAGTTATTGGACGCACACAATGGCGCTGTGGCACAAATTTCAAAAATAGAAAATGTTTGGAATTTTTTTTACGATACCAAAACATAACGGAAACCCTATATGTTTGGTATTTGCGGATGCGTATCAACCGTATCAACACATTATATTTACCGAAGATCGAACGCCGTAAAAGCAAAAAACCCGCAAACATGGCGAAAGTACGTTTTTTTCACCATTTGTCCCACTTGGAATTTTTTTGCGGTCTCCCAGTATCTTCTATAGTAATATGAATAACACCATTAGAAAATCCATCTTGTCCCGCAAAATAAAAGCCCTCATAGGTCTATGTAGGTGAAAAAATAAAAAAGTTATGGCTCTGGGAAGGCGAGGAGGGAAAAACGAACGTGTCAACAACAAAAAAACGCCAGCTCCTTAAGCGGTTAAGAAAGAGGGCTTGGGCAACCCCTTGAAGTATAGCTGCTTATGCTGCATTTAGAGTTTCTTGTCACTGGATGTTGGGGGCTCATCTCTTTTTGCAATGTGAATTCTAGTTTCACACTTCAGTAAATCTATCAAGAAGAGTAAAAGCGCTGGGGGAAATTAAAATAATGACACTCGGGTATTAACCACTTTATTAGTGTCATTCTTTATTCACAGTAAAAGTTTACAGACAACGCGTTTCACGAGCCCAACGGGCCCGCCTCATCAGGTCACAATATACAAGAACGCATGTAGCAGTTTAAAAAAACCGCGATATGCAAACGAGGCGAGGCGGTATTGATAAGTGCAAACTAATAAAAACATCCTAAAAAAAAAGTAATAATTAAACAGATCTTGGATAAAACTATGTAATTATTACAATACAAACTCACACATGGGAAGTTTATAACTAATGTTTAAAAGTGTTCAAAGACTTACACCCGATTAACTTCTAAATGTCTTTTGTGACCTGATGGAGCGAGCCCGTTTGGCTCGTGAAACGCGTTGTCTGTAAACTTTTATTGTGAATAAAGAATGACACTAATATAGTGGTTAATACCCGAGTGTCATTATTTTAATTTCCCCCAGCGCTATTACTCGTCTTGATAGATTCACTGCAGACTATCCGTGGACTTGTCGGTGCTAAGAATCTCACGTGGACTGAAGAGTTTGTTGGGCAGCTTTGTGGGGAGAACCGAATTGGTTCTGAAGGCGCTCGTATGTGTTGTACCATAACTGTACAACCTACACAGGTGAGCAGCTCCACACGCTGACTTTACTAATCCTTTGTGTGAATTTACCGCACATGAGAGCGCTTTTGTCCCACTCTTTTAGCACTAAAAATTTTGGCTAGTTTCACACTTGGACCAGACTCTTAGTTTAAAGGGGTTGTTTCATCTCAAAGTTTCATAGGATTCATGAATGAAATAATGCTGCTTTGCTCTTTCACTTCCTGGTCAAGCTGTCTGTAATTAGCATATGAGCTCCATGTATTCAGACTTCTCTGTTTCAGTCTAGGTTAGTTAAATTACCTTCTCTGAGGTCCAGAGAAGCTTCTAAGCTAATGTAAACAGCAGAGTAATTAGTCTTTTGTCTGAAAGATCAGATAACAAACAAGCTCTTACACTGCTGGCCACAACCTGTGTGATGACTTCACCCCCAGCTATCAGATAGAACAAGCAGCGGGGGGGAGGGGGGGGGGGGGGGGGGGGTTTACAAAGGTCCGTCACTTGGGGAACCAGAGAGAGTACAGAAGGTGTAGCTCCTTAACAAAAAAAGATGAAGAAAGCAATATATTTGGAAAACGTCTTCATTTAGTGTTCCCTACATTTAGAAAGCTAATCTTTGTAGTGAGATAATCCCTTGAGGTAGATTAAAAAAAACTATTGCAACAAACTGTTTTCTTGCTCCAATAAATATACTATCTATCTTTCTATACTACTATCCTGTTTCTGTATGCGGAGCGCATTTCGCGGTGTATAAAGCGCAGTACATGGCGACATATGCGCGCAATTACGCTTATAAATAAACCGTGTGAACATACCCTTACAATACACTTGCGGGTTTGTAGAGGAACTCCCCCGCAGCCGCCTATAACGCTCCTTCAGCTGACGATACACTGGGGCAGCTTGATCCCTCCTGTCTTATGCTTAGACTCTGGACTTTTTGACTAGACTATGTTAGGGCTTTTCCCCACGGCCCGGGTTTTTGGACAGTTTTACAGACGGTTTTCGGTTTTGAAAACAGGCTGTAAACAGTCTGTCAAACTTTACAATGGACCTCTATGGAAAATCTGTGCAGTGGGGGGACAGTTTTTTTAGACCGCCAGCGGTCCGAAAAACATAGAGCCTGTTCATTCTTCCGCCCGGTTTTCGGTATATGAACATTTCAATGCGAAGGGAGAGGGCTTTTCTACACAAACAGCGGAGAAAAACCGCCCCCCTGTGGCCGTGTGCACGACCGATTATCCGATCGGTATTTGCTCTCTACCGTGGGGACGTGTCCTTCCAATGCACCAAATGTATCATAGTGCTGATCAATCTGGTGCACGTATACACTGTCTAGTCTAACTGTACACCTTCTGTTAGTTGGCTTACCTAATGCCACTGATTGTGGCAAAAGTTTGGCTCATGGCGGCATATATGAGTCACGCCCCTCTTACTTGGGCTAGGCACCCTTTGTCGAACGAGGCACAGAATTGTCTAGAAACTGTCTAAAACTCATAAATGGGGTGTTTGCAGCTCTTGTAACTCAAATGGGGTGTAAAGTATGGGCGACATTATTCTTGGTGCAAATTGCACCAAAATTCTGGTGCCATTGTCTTAATAAATGTGCCCCATTGTTTCTGCCGTCCCTGAACATACCAAACCATTGGGCAGCGCCCTGTTAATCTGTTACTAGGACTGTATTGATCTGACCCTGGATTAGTGTACGCTCCAGATGCTGGATTATTGGAGATTTCTGGTACATTTCAGTGGTGAGTTTCAGCTGTAGGATCGGCGCAGTCCACGTTCCGTTATTCGCCGCTCGCCTAGTTGATTTTGGGCCCTTGCACCGCATTCTGCATACAGATTGATGGGATCAGTTGCCGCATGTAATGTTTTCCTCTGACCACATGTTACAGATGCCGTCTCTTCTTATTTCACATTGCCCTGTGCCTCCTTAAATGTTTCCCGTCTCCTGAGCGCGGCTGTTTGCTGCAGCTTCATCGAGACGGGCTGAGCGCGGGGAGCCAGACTATGCTGGTTTGGCTAAAACTCTCACGGACTTCATAAACTGCAAGAAAAGATTTCACGATTCACCCCGAGACTTGTTTAGTTTGGAGCTCGCCGTAGAATCCAGAAGTAGGGACGGTGTTTCCACCACGGACCGCGCTGCTTTACTCCCCGGACAAAGGTTACACGTTGTCGCGGAAGAAAATGGAGGCAATTTATTTAAAGTGGTACTCGCACTACCTTTCTTAAAATAGATGTTATGATCCTCACTTAGTAAGAGAGCAGGGGGCCCCGGACCATGGAGATTTGGTAGCATTTAGGTGCGTTCCTAGCTCAAAAGGTTCTTTGAGAGGCTCCAGGTAGGTGTGTAGAGCACACGTGTCAAACTGTGGCCCTCCAGCTGCTGGGAAACTACAACTCCCATGATGCCTTTATGTAATCTATAACAGTGGGTATGATGGGAGTTGTAGTTTCCCAACAGCTGGAGGGCCGCAGCTTGACACCCCTGGAGTAGAGACTTATACACCTTGTTCTCTCTACTGTCATTTAAATATATTTAAATAAGCTCATGGGAAAGAAAAAGCTAAGACACTGTGGTGCTACCTATTGGATGACTCGTTGAGGTTTGCAATCTGACTGGAAGTAAGAGCATTTCTGATTACAGCTGTCTGCACATGAGTATCTGTTTTGGCTTTACTCCCAGTCAGATTGCAGCCCTCAGGGAGTCAGATGTGACGTGAGGAACGCTCCATCCAATAAGTGACTGCAGAATCCTAGCTCTGTTTCCATGAGCATAAACAGGGTTGTCTCACTACAAAGATTAGCTTTAAACATGTAGGGAACGGTAATTGAAGAGTTTTTCCAAATATTTTGCTTTTATTATTTTGGCTTTGTTAAGGAGATAAGAGGGATTCATCTGCTCTGAGTGCACACCGGTTTCTCTGTTTACCGTCCTGCTCTCCCCTTCTCTCTCTGCTCGGTCTTATCTGATAGCAGGGACTGACGTCACCACAGGTCGGACTGCGGCAGCTTGAGAATGCTGTGTTATCTCAAACAAGTAATTGATCTCCTCTGTGTGTTTACTTTGAGCTCTGTAGCTCTCTGCACTTATAGGTAACATCTCCTGCTCTCATGTCAGAGCTATGAATGCCGAGCTGATATGCTAATCACTGCTATAGAACCACCCATAGCCTGACCAGGAACAGACAGGATGCATGATCTAAAACTGCTTTTGGATCTGAATAGATTCAATTGTAGGGCTTGCCGTCTCATCACGTTGTATGAAATTTCAGTGGAGTGAGCAAGACGCAAGTGTCTCCACACACTTATATAGTGTTTCTAACTAATGAAGAACGTTACCCCTTTTGAGCTACATCTAGAGCCTCTCACCCAGCCAGCCAGTATTCAGCTCTGCACTGATAATAGAAAAACACCCCGAAACGGCTGTCTGCTGACAAATTTCAGGTACTTTATTACAGAAAATGCCTCTTTATACACTTATCAAACCCTTCTCCTTCCTTTGCCTCCTGCACCCATTAGTGAGGCTCAAATGGCTGGTAAAATCCACCGTTACAGAGGCAGAGGTGAAGTCGAATCATCAGCTTTACTTGGGGATCAAGTTACAGCTGCTGCATAGTTGTCTATGAAGAGTGGAGGAAGAGGAAGCAGCAGCTGCTGCTGCATAGTTGTCTATGAAGAAGGGAGGAGGAGGAAGCAGTAGCTGCTGCATAGTTGTCTATGAAGAGTGGAGGAAGCTGCTGCTGCTGCATAGTTGTCTATGAAGAAGGGAGGAGGAGGAAGCAGTAGCTGCTGCATAGTTGTCTATGAAGAGTGGAGGGGAAGAGGAGGGAGCAGCAGCTGCTTCTGGCAACTGCTGTTTCTTACCTCAGTGCTGGATTCACAGCAGTAACGCTCATTACTGCTCTACAATGTTCTGCTACTGTGTGAGTGACTTGGGGAGAAGGATCTTTTCTTTGATTTGTGCTGTTTTCGGATGGTTCTAGAAGGACAATTATGAATCTCTGTGTGGAATCTATACACTTCTAGACATCTATATACTTGGACAATTTTCTATTTACAACTTGGCACAAACTCCTCTGAATGATTTGTTTATGGCCCAAAATGTAACAAATTATTAAGTAATATATCAACTGTAACCTAATATGCAGTTAGGAATAATGTAACCTAATATGCAGTTAGGGACTAGAGTGATACTTTTTGGGGGGTAATAAAGTAAGTTTATTATGGACACTTTATTTTTCAAGCCGAACGGTACATTTAAGGATTAAAAAGCAATGGGGGCATTTGAGTTAAATGTAGGGACTGTCCCAACAAAAAAGGGACACTTGGGAGGTACACTGTATAGCTGATCTCCTGCTACTACCTTCTCCTCCTTCCTTCTTCATAGACAACCTTACGCCGCATTGGTAACCTGTTCTCTCGAAGAAATGGTTGTCCTTTTTTTTTGGGCCTTCTGTGTGCAGATTTTACCAGTGAATTGCCAGTAAGAGAGCAGCTAAGGAGGCAGAGGAGTCTTATATGTAGAGTAAGAGGCATCTTTATGTAATGAACTATATTGCAAGGTTTCTCCTCTTGTATGACTGAATTATGGAAAGTTGGAGCTACCACTATACTACATCTGTAACTACCCCTAATGCTCCTAGCATTTGTAGGTTAATAAGAGCTCCAAAGCAGCTCCTACTTCTTGGCTGTCGCCTATAGTTAATTACTCTGTAAGTCAGTGTCTGCCTTTTATTGAGGCTTATAATATTATTGGGGTTATCAGCCAAACCAGACACTCATCTGTAGACAGCACTGTTTTTGAGTTTTTTGCCCCTTATCAGTACAGAGTAGGGATTTGGTCGGCTGAATGAAATGCAACTGTAGGGTTCTGAATGCCCAAAGCAGTATATGACATGAAAGCTGGGCTCTAATTGGTGGCTATGGGCTCTGATTGGTGGCTATGGGCTCTGATTGGTGGCTATGGGTTCTGATTGGTGGCTATGGGCTCTGATTGGTGGCTATGGGCTCTGATTGGTTGTTTGGGCTCTGACTGGGTTGCTATGGGCTCTGACTTGGTGGCTATGAGCTCTGATGGTGGCTATGGCTCTGGGTTTTGGTGGCTATGGGCTCTGATTGGTGGCTATGGCTCTGATTGGTGGCTAGGGCTCTGATTGGTGGGCTATGGGCTCTGATTGGTGGCTATGGGCCTGATTGGTGGTATGGGCTTGATTGGGGCTATGGGCTCTGATTGGTGGCTATGGGCTCTGATTGGTGGCCCATGGGCTTCTGATTGGTGGCTATGGGCTCTGATTGGTGGCTATGGGCCTGATTGGTGGCTATGGGCTCTGATTGGGGGCTATGGGCTGGGTGGGTGGTATGGGCTCCCGATTGTGGCTATGGGCCTGATTGGTGCTATGGGCCCCGATTGGTGGCTATTGGGCTCTGATTGGTGGCTGTGGGGTTGATTGGCGGTGTGGGCTCTGATTGTGGGGGCTGTGGGCTCTGATTGGTGGCTGTGGGCTCTGATTGGCGGCTGTGGGCTCTGATTGGCGGCTATGGGCTCTGATTGGCGGCTATGGGCTCTGATTGGCGGCTATGGGCTCTGATTGGCGGCTATGGGCTCTGATTGGCGGCTATGGGCTCTGATTGGCGGCTATGGGCTCTGATTGGCGGCTATGGGCCCTGATTGGCGGCTATGGGCCCTGATTGGCTGCTATGGGGGTCTATTGGCGGCTTGGGCTTGATTTGGGGGCTTTTGGGCTTGATTGGCGGCTATGGGCTCTGATTGGCGGGTATGGGACTTGATGGCGGCTGTGGGATCTGATTGGCGGCTTGGCTTCTGATTGGCGGCTATGGGCTTGATTGGCGGCTATGGGCTCTGATTGGGCAATGGGCTTGATTGGCGGCTAGGGGTCTGGGTTGGCGGGCTATGGGCTCTGATTGGGGCTATGGTCTGATTGGTGGCTATGGGTCTGATTGGCGGCTATGGCTCTGATGGCGGTATGGGCTCTGATTGGCGGCTATGGGCTCTGATTGGCGGCTATTGGGCTCTGATTGGCCGGCTATGGCTCTGATTGGCGGCTTATGGGCTCTGATTGGCGGGGTATGGCTCTGAAATTTGGGGGCTATGGGTTCTGATTGGGGCTATGGGCTCTGATTGGGGCTATGGGCCTCTGATTGGCGGCTATGGCTTGATTGGCGGCTATGGGCCTTGATGGAGGGGTATGGGCTTTTTGATTTGGGCTATGGGCTCTGATTTGCGGCTATGGCCCCTGATTGGGGCTATGGGCTCTGATTGGGGTATGGGCTCGATTGGCGGTATGGTTCTGATGGCTGCTATGGCTCTGATTGGCGGTATGGGCCGACGGTTTGCTATGGGCTCCTGACAGGGTATGGGCTCTGACTGGTGGCCTATAGCTCTGACTGGTGGCTATGACTCTGATTGGTGGCATGGGCTCTGATTTGGGGGCTATGGGCTCTGATTGGTGGGTATGGGCTCTGTTTGGGGCTATGGGGTTGATGGTGGCTTGGGCTCTGATTGGTGGTTTTTGGGTCTGATTGGGGATGGGGTCTGATTGGTGGTATGGGGTTGATGGTGGTATGGGGTCTGATTTGGGGGGTGTGGGTCTGATTGGTGGGTGTGGGCTCTGATTGGTGGCTGTGGGCTTGATTGGTGGTGTGGGGGTCTGAATTTGGGGCTGTGGGGTTGATTTGGGGGTAGGGCCTGATTTGGGGGCTATGGGCTCTGTGGCGGGTATGGGGTCTGAGGGGTAGGGGCCCGATTGGCGGTATGGCTCGATTTGGGGCTTTTGGGCCCCGATTGGGGGCATGGGGGCCGATTGGCGGCTTGGGGCCTGATTTGGGGGCTTGGGCCCTGATTGGCGGCTATGGGCCTGATGGCGGTATGGGCCCTGTTGGGCCCAGGGCCCCGATTGGGGCTATGGGGCCCCGATTGGCGGCTATGGGGCCCGATTGGGGGGGCTATGGGCCCTGATGGGGGCTTGGGCCCCGATTTGGGGGCTTGGGGCCCCGATTGGGGGGTATGGGGCCCGATTGCGGCTATGGGCCCTATTGGCGGTAGGGCCCTGATTGGCGGCTATGGGCCCTGATTGGCGGCTATGGGCCCCCGGTGGCGGGTATGGCTTGGGTGGCGGGTTGGGGCCCGAGTGGGGAGGGTCTATGGCGGCTATGGGTCTGAGTGGGTATGGGCCCTGATTGGCGGCTATGGGCCCTGATTGGCGGCTATGGGCCCTGATTGGCGGCTATGGGCCCTGATTGGCGGCTATGGGCCCTGATTGGCGGCTATGGGCCCTGATTGGTGGGTAAAGGGCCCTGTTGGGGCTATGGGCCTGTTGGCGGCTGAAAACTTTGATGGTTTTCTATGGCCCCGATGATTACTATGAGCTTACTGCTAGACAGTTTTCATACATAAGGCCAAATGAGAGGTTAATGAACCAGGGAGACAATGCCCACTGTTTGCTCAACTTACTAGAAAACGGAAAGTAGGAGATGTCTGCAGGAACTAGCCTGCCTACTGACGGTTTCCAGGTGTGAGAAAGCAGTGACGAGGGATCACAAGCGCCTACTGCCGCCTGGACATACTTTCTGAGATGAAAATTAACTGTTGAGATCTAGCCCATTGCAAGAAACACTGTTTCGTCAACTTACTAGAAAACTAGAGGGAGAAGATCTGTTAGCAGTGACTAGTCTGCTTGTTGACAGTTTCCAGGTGAAAGAATACGGTAAAGATGTATCACAAGTTCCAACCACCAGCTATAGAAACTTAAAGAGATGTTAATGAAACAATGAGCGACAACCTAATGCAGAAAACACAGTTTCTTCAATGTACTAGAAAACTGGAAAATCTGTTTACAGCATATAGCCTGCTTGTTGACGGTTTCCAGATGCCAGAAAGCAGTGAAGAGGTATCACAAACTTCTACTGCCACTTACAGATACTTAAGAGAGATCCTACTGCAAGAAATACTGTTTCATCAACAAACACGAAAACTGAATGCAGGAGATCTATTTGCAGAAGCTACCCTGCTTGTTGACGGTTTCCAGGAGCAAGAAAGCAGTAAAGATGTATCACAAGCTCCTGCTGCCACCTATAGATACTTAGTGAGATGAGAGTGAAACAATGAGACACAACCCATTGCAAGAAACACGGTTTCCTCTACATATCCCTAAAAACTGAATGCAGGAGATCTGTTTGAAGCAACTAGCCTGCTTGTTGATGGTTTCCAGGTGCAAGAAAGCAGTGAAGAGGTAGCACAAGCTCCTACTGCCACATACAGATACTTAAGACAGATGGTAGTAAACTAGTAAGAGACAGTCCACTGCAAGAAACACTGTTTCTCCAACGTACATGAAAACTGAATGCAGGAGATCTCTTTGCAGCAACTAGCCTGCCTGTTGACAGTTTCCAGGAGCAAGAAGCCAGTGAAGATGTATTACAAGCTCCTACTGCCGCCTGGAGATACTTAGTGAGATGAGAGTGAAACAATGAGAGACAACCCAATGCAAGAAACGCGGTTTCCTCCACATACCCTTAAAAACTGAATGCATGAGATCTGTTTGCAGCAGCTAGCCTGCTTGTTGATGGTTTCCAGGAGCAAGAAAGCAGTAAAGATTTATCACAAGCTCCTACTGCCACTTAGATACTCAAGAGAGATGGCAGTAAACTAATAGATATTCCACTGCAAGAAACACTGTTTCATCAACAAACACGAAAACTGAATGCATGAGATCTGTTTGCAGCAGCTAGCCTGCTTGTTGATGGTTTCCAGGAGCAAGAAAGCAGTAAAGATTTATCACAAGCTCCTACTGCCGCTTCAAGATACTTAAAGGGAATAGGTCATCAAAAATGACTCATTTGTTTAATTCACGTTTTTATGTTAAACACATATTTTAGGAGTTTTTGGTTATTTTTTAAATTTTTCATATCACTTTCAATATTTTTAACAATTCTTAAGTCCTGCAGTTTTCACTTTGGCCACTAGGCCTTGTTTGCACTGCTTTAACAGCAGTCGGAGAGATACTTTACAGCAACTTCATGCACATCGGAGCCTTAAGACTGACTCAGTCCTATTGACTTCTTTTAGGAGAGTTTTTCTATTCATGCTTTTGTGACCGGGGAAGAAGTCACTGTGCAGGGAGGTGAAAGGGTGAACGTGACAAATTCCCCTTTGTGACTGTTTGGATCCTGCGTTTATTTTATTCACACTGGTGTCCCCTTTTTTCAGTTTGACCCTGCTTGGGCCTAATATTGAGCAAGACAACTGAAAAATCTCTCTTTTTACAGAACAGGAAGTGTCAGATAATTATTAGGCTTAGTGGCCAAAGTGAAAACTGCAGGACTTAAGAATTGTTAAAAATATTGAAAGGGATACGGAAACTAAAAAAAATAAAAAATAAATAACCAAAAATATGCGTTTAATGATAATTATAAAAAACGTGAGTTAAACAATGAGTCATTTTTGATGAAACATTCCCTTTGAGAGATGGCAGTAAACGAATAAGAGACGGTCCACTGTAAGAAACACTGTTTCTTCAACATACACGATAACTGAATACAGGAACCTGCTTGTTGATGTTTTCCAGGACCAAGAAAGCAGTGAAGAGGTATCACAAGCTCCTAGATCTTACAGTTGCTGACATTGGTAATCAAAGTTTGGTATTTACATTGAACAGCGCCCTATAATGTTAAGAAAGTGGCTCCAAATAACCTTCTGCAGACAAGCGACGTGCGACCTCTGCAGCCGGTGCTGGGTCTGGATGCTGGTTTCCGAGCACTTTGGCACATGTTCTTCATTTCCATCTAATAGGCTGAATGTGACCCACCTCCATGGATATTGAATCCACGGTAAGACATCTGAGCGAGGAGCCCGGACCGTGCAGAGCGAATGCATTGGGAGAGATGAAAGTTTATTGGACCCCCCCGCCCCATCTCCCTCCTGAAATCCTAGCTGTATTTGGTTTGCTGATTTTGCACAGGATTGTTTCTTTGCAGGGATGCAGAGTTTACATAGGGTTATTTAAGGTGGTGGCAGACAGTTCTGCTTGCGCGCGCCTGTGGGTAAGCGGTGGCGGCAGCGGTGGGGCGTTTGAAGACTCTGCTTTCAGCTCGCTGTGTGTTCCTTGCCAGTAGCCACAAGGAGGCGTGAAAAAAAAATTAAAGGCCAGGGTAGCTTTCACCTCCCAAAAATCTGAGTTTAATCATCAGACATGTTGGGGACTGTGCGGACCTGGGTGCTGGGTTTCCTGAAGCTTCCAATGTTGAGAGGGCTTTATGCCTCAGACCCGGTCACATGCTAGACATTTGGCAGGGGACTTGGTATCACCAGGGTGGCAGATCTTCCACGGGGGTAAGGGTCTGAGCGGTTCACCGGGTGCCCATATCCTATATCATGCTTTCTTGGATATGGAAACTCTCTCAATATCCTTTCACAGCCTCTAATTTAGGGGTTTTTGGAGAAAACCTCAAGAGATGATGGCACACGTTTCACCATGAGATAATTTCCTGCTGGGAAACATGAGGTCAATCATATTTCAGAGATCACTGACGCCCTTCAGAATTCACCATGCCAGAAAGATGAAAAATGGAATCCTATCAGAATCGCTTGTATCTTTGTGTTATTGTTAAGCTCTTTTATATTCTCTATATACAGTGGAAACCAGAAGTTTCCATCCACGAAAAGCCCCATCTGCAGGTTTTTCTCACTCTCTGACATGAAATCAGAATAAACCTTCCCCGTTTTAGGTCAATTAGGAACCAAAATTATTTCTATTTGACAAATGTCAGAATAATGAGAGAATTTCTAAGGTATTTTTTATTACTTTCTGCAAAGTCAAAAGTTTCCATCCATTTCATTAGTATTTGGTGGCTTTGCCCTTAAACTGTAGGACTTGGGTCAAACGTTTTGGATCTCGTTTCACAAGCTTCTCACAATTTTGGCCCCTTCCTCCTGACAGAACTGGAGTAACTGAGCCATGTCTGGAGGTCGCCTTGCTCACACCGACCTTTTCAGCTTTGCCCGTACATTTTCAGTAGGATTGAGATCAGGGCTTTGTTGCGGCCGCTCCAAAACATTGACTTGGTTCTCCTTAAGCCACTTTGTAACCAGTTTGGCAGTAGTTTTGGGTCATTTTCCATTTGGAAGACGCATTTCTGTCCAAGCTTTAACTTCCTGGCTGATGTCTTGAGATGTTGCTTCCGTATTGGCACATAATCTTCTTTCCTTGTGCGGCCATCTATTTCATCAAGTGCATCAGTCCCTCCTGCAGCAAAACAACTCCACAACAGGATGCTGCCATCCCGTGTTTCACAGTTAAGATGGTGTTTTTAGGCTTCCAAGCTTCTACTTTTTTTCTCCAAATGTAACAAAGGTCATTATGGCCAAACAGTTCAATTTTAGTTTCATCAGACCACAGACCATGTCTTCAGAAATGTAGGTCTCTGTTCCTGTGTGCAATTGCAAACATTAATCCGGCTTTTGTATGTTTCTTTTGGAGTATGGCTTCTTCCTGGCAGAGTGGCCTTTCATCCCATGTTGATACAGTACTCGTTTCACTGTGGATAATGACACAATCTTACCAGCTTCCGCCAACGTCTTCACAAGGTCTTTTGCTTTTGTTCTTGGGTTGATATGCACATGTCGGACCAAAGCACGTTTATCTGAGGGCACAGAAACCCATTCCTTCTGTGCGGTATGATGGCTGACATTCCCATCTTTTTGTACTTGTGTATAATTGTTTGTACAGGGAACGAGGCACCTTCAGGTATCTGGAAATTGCACCCAAGGATTTAACCAGCCTTGTAAAGTCCACAATTTCTCTTCCTGATACCTTGGCTGATTTCTTTAGACTTTCCCATGATGTTACACACAGAAGCAGTGTGTTTCTGGTGTGCATAAAAAAAATACATCCACAGGTGTGTCTCTAACTCAGATGTTACCAGAAGCTTCCAAAGACATGACCTCATCATATGGGCGGTCCCAAATTGTTTAAAGGCAGAGTAATCCCAGTGTATGGAAACTTATGACTTTGCAGAAAGTAATAAAAATATCTTTAAAAATTCCCTAATTTTGGATTTGGCAAAAAATAATTTTTTTTTCCTAAAGCCAAAAAGGGGAAGGTTTTTTGATTTTGGGAAAGAGTGGAAAAAACCGAGTGGGGGCAACCTGTTTTGGAAAACCCGGCCGGGGGGGGTGGATTGATAAATTTGTGAAATTAAGAGGGAGGGAAGGGGGGTATGGAGAGGATGGAAGGAGGGGGAAGAGGAGAGAGATAGAGAAGAGGAGAGAAAAGGAGAGAGAGATAGAGAGGAACAGGAGAGAGAGAGATATAAAGAGGATTATGAGAGAGGATATAGGGAGAGATATAGAGAGAGAGATATAAACAGAGAGAGAGATAATACAGAGAGAGAATATACAGAGGGAGATATATACAGGAGAGAGATTAACAGAGAGAGAGATATATCAAAAGAGAGATATATACAGAAAGATATTACAGAGAGAGATATAAAGAGGAGAATTACAGAAAAGAGAATGAGAAGGGGGGGGGGATAGATATTATGTATATATAAGAAGAGATAGATAAGAGGGGAGAGAGAGATAGGAAGAGATATAGAGAGGAGATATAGAGAGAGAGATATAGAAGGGGAGAATAGGAGAAGGTATAAAAGAGGATATAGAGAGGAGATATGAGAGAGGATATAGAGAGAGAGATTTTAAGAGAGGATAAGAGAGGAGATAAGAGAAGAGATATGAGAGAGAGTTAAAAGAGAGAGAGATATAAGAAGAGGGATATAGGGAGAGAGAGAGGGGGAATAGATATATATTAATTTTAAAAAGAGAGATAATAGAGGAGAGATAATTATTAGATAGTAGATAATAGAAGTAGTTAGGGAGAGATAGATAGATGTAGATATATTAGAGAGAGGAGAGAATATAGATAGTAGAAGATTTATAAAAAAGCTATCTAAGGCCCAGTTTCCCTTTGGGGCCAGAGGGCAGAGCAAACAAAGTTCAGCCATCTCACCTGGTGTGTTGTTGTGAGGGTGGACGGCAGATCAGCCAGCATTGATAGCATTAATAAACAAAATTTGTTATACATCCATTAAAAAAAATGAAATGGTGGTCATTTAAAGGGTTTGAGGGTTTTTTGGGTGATAATACCCTTAGTCATGGCATTGTGCCAGAGGCTCCGTTCAAACCACCATCGCATGTTCTCTCAGGAATGACGGAAACAATAGTGCCGTAAGCTGCTATATTTTTTTCTAAGCAACGAACCCATTGTAATTAATTGGGTCCATCAGGCACCGATGGTGTCCATTGTGCAATGGATCCTTCTGTGTCCGTTTTCACCTCTGCGGCAGAGGTTTCGAACAGAACGTCCTATGCAGATGTGAACCAAGGCTTAAATACAAGTCTACCTGTTGTGCTCTTATGTGGAGCATCTTAAAGTAGTCCACCAAGGGAAACACAAATTTTCACCATAGACTAAGTAGATAGAGGTTAGGCATTGATCGATCAAAGCACCGACCGGTGAAGTGGAGATCACTGAATATCTGGTGACAATGGTGCCTGACGAAGGTGAGTGTTATTGGGCAGCAAGTGACCACTCAGCTCTTGATCTTGATGTGTTAGAAGCTGGAAAATGGACAATAAGTAGTGATCTGAGTGACCTGATACTGGACAAATGGTGATTTCTGAACAGCTGGGTCAGAGAACTTTCAAGATGGAAGCTCTTGTAGGGTGTTCGGTTGGGTTTATACATTTTTAGGTCCTCTGCTGCTTTGGACTTTGTTTGATATACTCAATACATGATGTGTAGCTGAGACTTCCATTGACAGACGAGACATAGATAACAGATACAGAGCCTGCAGGGTGATCAGTTGGGCGAGGCTGGAGTACTAATGCATTATTACATGGCGCCAATACAAGTGGAGATCCTCTGGATTTGTCACAGATTATTCAGGGAAACCAAACCAGTTAAAGCGTTACAGGGGTTGTCTCACTACATTGATTCATCTGACCTCAATCCTGTTTTCTTGGTTTCACTTTGAGTTCAGGGACGTGTTTACTGGCTTCTACTAGGCTGCAGTAGAAGCCAGGTCTGTAGCTATAGCAACCAGTGCTGGCAGCCTATGCGCATAGAGATCAATCAGGTCTGTCAGATTATTAGGCAAACCCGTTGAAGGCAGGGCCTATCATTGAACATTGACCCAGTCCTGTATCTTGGCAGAGTCAAGTGTTCTGGCTCTGCTAGGCTGAGTAGAACAGGTCTGTAGCTATAGCAACCAGTGCTGGCAGCCTATCCGAAGAGATCCAACAGGTCTGTAGCTATAGTGACCTGAGGAGCTGATGCAGCCCATACAAGAGGGGATATCTAGGAATAGGTAGGACACTGTTAATGGACACATACTGCAAAGTGACTTGTTTTTGCAAGATCTTTAACATAAAAAAGAAGCGATCCTTGTTGTGAGACGACCCCTTTAACTTAAAGTTGCTCCGCGCATAGGAGGTCATTGCATTGATTGTGGTGTCTTCTCCAGGTATGCCGGCGGCTTCTCTTGTGACTCCTGCTGATGTCATTAAGACCCGACTACAGGTGGCAGCTCGAGCTGGTCAAACCACTTACTCTGGTGTCATAGACTGCTTCCGAAAAATCCTGCGAGAGGAAGGACACCGAGCGCTCTGGAAAGGCGCTGGAGGTAACGCACTGGATATATGTGCTCTCATCCACTGACTGGTCCTACCACTTCTATGTTATGAGATACTACTTTGGCCTATTTACTAATTTCCTATCTGTTTTCTGTCTCTCGGTCCGACCCTCTTCCGGCCAGGTATCTCCTCCGAACCCCCTCTTGCCCCAACTCCCCTCTCACTCTAGCCGGTAACCCCCTCGCCTCCCCTCTAGCCAGGTCCCTGCCCTATAGCCGGGTCGCCCCTCCAGCTTCGTTACTCCTCCAGCCCCATTTTCCCACCTCTCCATATATATACAACTACTAATGTCTTGTCTTCTTGCAGCCCGTGTGTTCAGGTCCTCTCCGCAGTTTGGTGTGACCCTGGTGACCTACGAGTTATTGCAGAGATGGTTCTACGTGGATTTTGGTGGAGTGTAAGTTTCAGCCTCCATTTTGTTTCCATCATTCTCCCAACAAGTGTTATTTTTTCCCCTCTAGATCCCCATCCATAGCTCCTCAATGACGCCGGGCTTGGTCTTCCTTTGTAACACCTTCCTTTTTATGACCGTCTCCATCTCTTACTCCAGTGCTCGTTGCTTTAGCACAATGAAACCAGTTGACAAATCCCTCTTACATAATGGGGTCAGGTTTTGGTCTTGGTAGGAGCCGGTTACTCCTGCTGTAGAGATTTTTGAAAGGGTTCCTTGTTGCCATCTTGTGCGTTAGTCAGGACCTGAAGACGGCCATATATGATGTTCTACAGGAGCTGCTCAGATCTGCTAGTGTCAGTCCATCTGGTAGAGGCCAACAGGTGTTAGTCTGGAGCAAAAAATGTATCTTGTAGCAACTTTAGTACTTGTCCACCTTTGCATCTGTTTTTTAACTGCATCTTAGCAAATAATTTTGGAAAAAGACTGTTACCTGTCAGTTTGTGTATACAGCTACAATGCAGACCTACAATATCTCACAAAAGTCAGTACACCCCTCACATTTCTGTAAATATTGTATTATATCTTTTCATAGGACAACACTGAGGATCTGACTCTTTGTTACAATGTAAAGTAGTCAGTGTACTGCTTGTATTAGGCCGTGTTCACACGGCTTATTCCCGACGGATTTGTGAGCCGTATTGAGCGCACAAATCCGCCGTGAATAAGGGACGGGGGCGGGGCCGGAGCGCGGCGGGGCGCCGCTCCCGGCCCCATAGACAATGCATTGTTTACGGCGCGTCCGCGCCGTAAATAATGTGCATGTCACTTTCTCCCCCCGCGGCGGATTCGCCGAACGGGGAGGAGCAACGGAATCCACTGTTCTCTATGAGAGCAGTGGATTACCGTAATGACTCCGACGGATTGGCGCCGTATTGAAGCGCAAATCCGGCGCGGAATACGGCGCCAATCCGTCGGCAAATAAGCCGTGTGAACGGGGCCTTAGTGTAAATTTGGTGTGACCTCAAAATAACTCAGCACACAGCTATCAATGTCTAAACCACTGGCAACAAAAGTGAGTACACCCCTAATTGACAACAAAAGTGAGTACACCCCTAAGTGAAAATGGACAAATTGTGCCCAAAGTGTCAATACTTTGTGTGGCCGCCATTATTCTCCAGCACTGTCTTAACTCTCTTGGGCATGGAGGTCACTAGAGCTTCACAGGTTGCAGCCACTGGAGTCCTCTTCCCTCCTCCATGACGACATCACGGAGCTGGTGGATGTTAGAGACCTCAGGCTCCTCCACCTTTGGTTTGAGGAGTCCCCATAGATTCTCCATAGGGTTTAGGTCTGGAGACGCTCGGCCAGTCTAGCACCTTTACCCTCATTTTCTTTAACAAGGCAGTGGACGTCTTCGAGGTGTTTGGGGTCATTATCATGTTGGCTACTGCCCTGCAGCCCAGAAGGGAGGGGATCATGCTCTGCTTCAGTATGTCACAGTACATGTTGGTTTTCATGGTTCCCTCAATGAACTGTAGCTTCCCACAGCCGGCAGCACTCATTCAGCCCCAAACCAGGACACTCCCACCACCATGCCTGACTGTAGACAAAACACAATTGTCTTTGTACTCCTCACCTGGTTGCTGCCACACACGCGTGACAGCATCTAAACTAAATAAGTTTACCTTGGTCTCATCAGACCTCAGGACATGGTTCCAGTAATCCATGTCCTTAGTCTGCTTGTCTTAAGCAAACTCTTTGCAGGCTTTCTTGTGCATCATGTTTAGAAGAGGCTTCCTTCTGGGATGACAGCCATGCAGACCAATTTGATGCAGCGTGCGACATATGGTCTGAGCACTGACAGGCTGAACCCTCCTCCCTCCCCATGTAACCTCTACAGCAATGCTGGCAGCACTCATCTTTAGATATGACACTGAGCACGTGCACTCACCTTCTTTGGTCGACCATGGTGAGGCCTCTCCTGAGTGGAACCTGCCTTGTTAAACCTCTGTATGGTCTTGGCCCCCGCGCTGCAGCTCAATGTCAGGGTGTTGTCATCTTCTTATACCCTCGGCCATCTTTATGTAGAGCAACAATTCTTTTTTTTTTTTTTTTCAGATCCTCTGACAGTTTTTTGCCATGAGGGGCCATGTTAAAGTTCCAATATGAGAGAGTATGAGAGCAATAACAGCAAATCTAACACACTTGATCCCCATTCACACCTGAGACCTTGTAACACTAACAAGTCACACAGCACCATGGAGGGAAAATAGAAAATTGGGCACAATTTTTCCAGGTAGGGTCGTACTATGACCATGGAAACACATAGTCCGGCATGGGAGCTGTAGCCACCAGATAAGAGGTTTGTGATCCAAGGTATTTGCAAAGTTCCTTAATTTTATTCACCTTGGATATTACCGGCAATTTTTTTCACAGATCGACCAGCAGCATGCCACTAATTATTAGATGGATTTAGTTTTTCAGGAATATTCATTTAAACAGAAATACTTCTTTCTAGTGGAAGTTTCCCTTTTAAAGCAATGAAACTACAAAAATCTTAGTTCAGAAGTATGGACACGTCCTCCAAAAGAAATTTTTGTTCTTATTCAGGATATTCTCAATGAATCCATCTGAGATGGTGACCTGGGAAGGAGAACGCTCAAGTATCGTATTCTAAGTACTCAAAGCGGTTACATCATGAATGTTTTTTTCTATTACAGGAAGCCAGCTGGTTCAGAGCCGGTTCCCAAATCCCGAATCACGCTGCCGGCGCCGAATCCCGACCACGTAGGCGGATACAAACTGGCAGTGGCGACGTTTGCAGGAATTGAAAGCAAATTTGGACTGTACCTTCCTAGATTTCAGCCATCAGCTACCTCCAAAGCCACCTAGACCACTGAATGTAGGCGAGGAGGAGAGAGCTCGTTAAATGCATTGCCGTCATCTGTTACAGTGTATCAGCGCCTCTCTCTTCCTTTGTTCCGCAATGTGATTCCTGAGAATTTTTAGATCCGTAGTCTTTTTATGTGCAGTTATCTTCATGTTGTTCCCTTCCTTACAGAACACAACCGGTGGCACCGAGGTGGTGGGGCGTCTCCTGTACCCCATCCGCCTCACACCAGCATCAGCTACAGTTAGGGAGTCTCAGGCTTGCGTTGGATTGTGGACTTTAGTGGGATCTGCACACCCCTGAATGTAGGTTAGGTCATCAAGAGGTAAGCATTTCCCTTATAGGTCACATACCACAGAGGCCCAAAGTAATCAAACTAAATCTGAACAGCTCAGAATTCTGGCTTAACATATATATGAAAAAAATAATACTAAATACTTTGCGGTACAGTAAGGAACACAACTTAAAGGATAGGTTCACATTTGAGCTACATTTTATATTTAGAAAAAGAGTAAATTGATTTGTAATTACATTACTTATCCTGTACTGCTCCTAATTTACTTCCTGTATTATCCTCCAGAGCTGCACTCACTATTCTGCTGGTGCAGTCACTGTGTACATACATTACATTACTTATCCTGTACTGATCCTGAGTTACATCCTGTATTATCCTCCAGAGCTGCACTCACTATTCTGCTGGTGCAGTCACTGTGTACATACATTACTTATCCTGTACTGATCCTGAGTTATCCTGTATTATACTCCAGAGCTGCACTCACTATACTACACAATCACTGTGTATATACATTACTTATCCTCTGCTGATCCTGAGTTTTGAGTGCAGCTCTGGAGTATCACACAGGATGTAACTCAGGATCAGTACAGGATAAGTAATGTATGTACACAGTGACTGCACCAGCAGAATAGTGAGTGCAGCTCTGGAGTATAATACAGGATGTAACTCAGGATCAGTACAGGATGAGTAATGTATGTACACAGTGACTGCACCAGCAGAATAGTGAGTGCAGCTCTGGAGTATAATACAGGATGTAACTCAGGATCAGTACAGGATGAGTAATGTATGTACACAGTGACTGCTCCAGCAGAATAGTGAGTGCAGCTCTGGAGTATAATACAGGATGTAACTCAGGATCAGTAATGTATGTACACAGTGACTACACCAGCAGAATAGTGAGTGCTGCTCTTGTGTATTTGGTCTGGTTCACTAATTCTTCAATGGATGTTCTGAACAGGAGTCAAAAAAATTACGAGAAAAATAGAGCAGCATGGTCCGGCATTTTCCGCATTGAAAAGAAAAACACTGCAACAGAAACCCAACTGACCCTGTTATACTTGGTGGGGTCCGTCGGGTCTGATCATGTCCATCATTAAATGTGTCCGGTCAGAACTCTCTGCACCTCTGATGCCTATGTGTCTGATACCTAATACTCTCCTGCTGATCCACCACTGCTGCTGCTTCAGTGCACCCCGACATCTATTCCTTTGTATTCCAGTGTGTTATCCTAACACACAGGAGATGCTTGAGGTCCATTCCCACTAACTGAAGTGCAAGCTTTTTCCTATGTGTCGGGACAAGATGCCAGAAGTGCAGGGGAGCGGATCCCAGGATGTTCGTTTCGAGCAGCAGCAGTGGAGGACCGGAAGGCGAGTAAAACTTCATTTTCTATTTTTTTTTTTCTGCCCATTTAAACATAATTTTACAGGACAACCCCTTAAATGTGCTGTGTCCTTTCACAACCTTGATATTGTCAGCATTCATATGCCGTTGTCAGACATTGTAAGGACCCTCCCTTCACACCCAGTATAAGTTCCTTAATTTCCATGAGGAACAACAGAGGAATGTTACATGGTTAAATGGTTCTTTTATTAGGAATGCAAGTATTTACTTAAACAGGTATGTCGGCGGAGCAAATTGATCATATTTAAACCTTATTTCATGAAATTTCCAAAAAAAAATTAAAAACTGACATAGACGATATTGCTCTGGATGGTCTGCTTCCTGCTCTAGTGAGGTGAATCTCCAATGCTATAGTGTATTCACAGCTTCTCCCGAGAAACCCAATTCTAGAAGTGGTCAGTTTTGCAGTCTTTGATTCTTCAGCTGGTTCAGATATCAGTTCTCAGCATGCCAGGCCAGTCTGTGGTAGGCAGGTCCTGCTGATTGTTGTAGTCCTCCAACAGCTGATGTATGAAACACCTGCACAGAGTCTTCGCGTACTCTCAAATTGGGGGTTAGTATTACACATATTCCTTCTTATAGCAATAATATTCCCCTGGAGCACAGGTAGTATATTGTAGGTTTCAGAAAAATAAAATCTTAAAAAAAAAATCATAAAATCCTCTGAAGCAGTAAAATATGAATAACGCACAATGACTCGATCAGGATCGTATCATCCGCTTTATTCCCTCAGTATTTTTTAATTGGAACCAGGCGAATGTTGCAGTAAGAGCTGGTTCAGTCCTTGTGTTTCAGGTCGGGCTCTGCCAAGTCCTACTTTATAAGGACTCGATCAGGCTCCGGCAACACATGACTCCTAATATCTTGGAGCACAACTCCCAGCGTGCTCTGACAAGCAGGCTGAGGACTGTTTCACGATTGATGGAGAGATGTGCTCTGGGCTTTTTTTTGTATTGTATTGTGAAATTATAAATACAATGGAAGTAAATGTTACAAAATTTCAGGGTTTAAACAAAAAAATGCTTTAAAATTTTAATTCTAGTCTTTACATTCTGGTCAAATTAAATTTAAAAAAAATGCATTTTTTTTTTTAAATTTTTTTTTTTTGAAGGAATTGTTTTGCATTAATATCCTACTAGGTTCTGTCTGGAGGCACAAAACCGAAATCAGTGACTGGTCATGATGTAAACCTTCCGCTCATGTAATAGTATTAAAGGAGTTGTCTCATTACAAGCTTTCGGCCTACTTCAATGCTTCTGGCAGCAAAGGATTTTTGAATTTAGGGGCGTGCTTCTTGTCTGCCTCTTCTCCTCCCTCTTCCCCCCTCCCCTCAGCACACAGACAGCTCTCCTCCATAACTTCTATACAGCAGGGGGAGGGCGAGGGTGTTTGCTGCCAGAGTTAACCCTGTGTGTGCCTGCCTAGGTCTGCTGCCGGCTGCTGGATCAGCTGCACTGTCAGCTCCACGGAGACAGGAGAGGGCTGATCTATGAGTGTGGAGAGGTCTGTGAAGCTGTGTATGCTAATAGCAGTGCAGGGGGGATGTAAGTGTTCCTATACCCCCTTACTTAGCATACAAATCTCCACATCTCCAGAAACAACAAACAAACCCTATCAGAACAGACACAGGGCAGCTGTGAAGTGTTACTATAATCACGATGTGTCACTAGTACAGCAGAGCATGAACCGTTCACATGCCCCCCTGATCTGTTCTATTAGTATAGTCAGAGCTCCACAGACACATCATGATTATAGTAACACACTTCATTGCTGTCACATCTATTGATCAGCCTCATCTCTGCTCTCCTCAATCTGTGTAGAGAACAGGAGGAAGCAGGCACACACAGGGTTAATGCAGCTACACAGACACAGAAGCCAGAGCCCTCCCCCTCCCTTCCCTACAGAAGCATACTGTGCGGGAGGGGCTCTGTGCTCTGACCTGTATTCAGAAACAGATGAGTCATCAGCACTGACAGCCAGTGAGATAAAGATCAACAGGTCGACTGCTATAGGGATTTCAGGAGCTGATGCACTACTACTTACAGGGATAACTCAAAATCAGTAGGACATTTGTAATGAACATATATTGCAAAGCTGCTTGTTTTTTAAAGATCTTTTAATTAAAACCTAATCATTGTAGCGAGACAACCCCTTTAAGGTCCTTGAATGCAATGGCCACATCTGAGGATTTCTTATATGTAGATTTCAGAAAAGAGATGGTTGCGTTTCAGTGTCCGATCCTGGCAGTGGATTGGTCTTCTCTCCCCAATTTAAAGACGCCCGCCAACCAAACGTGAACCCAGGAAGAACAACGGTCGGCCAAAGAAGCAAACATATATAGGAAGAGAGAACAGAGAACAACTGTTGTACAAACCAATATTTATCACTGCAAAGATAAGCAAACCCTATCTGAAAATGTTATACTTCTATCCATCAAAACAGTCCCAAAATATGCAACACTTTGTGACTTTGACAGTATTTTCTCACTCCAAAAGGCAATATATGGATATACACATATATACACACATATTATGGGATAATAAAAGATATAGACAGGGAGAATATAACTTTCCCTATTCCTTTCCCTCCATATCTCTTCCTAGGGGTGGCGTAGTCGTCCCGAAAAGGGCGGCCCCACCTATTGTTGGCTCACCCTATAAATTCCTATACAAATACAGCAAATAAAACCATAAAGAAGGATCAGGTGTCGAGGTTCATACAACCTGACCACAGGATAAATTCCTCATTTTTCTTTCTTTTTTTCTTGCCGATGCGTTTTTCCCTCCTAAAATATGCGAGGGTTCATCAGGGGTCCTTATAGGGTCCATAGATATAGGACATGTTTCTCTCAATCCAGAGATCACTCCCAGATAGATTGTAGATGACAGAAGCATGTCCTATATCTCTGGACCCCTATAAGGACTCCTGATGAAGCCTCACATTTTACGGAGAAACCCATCGGGGAAGAAAAAGCGAAAGGAAAATTATGAATATATCCTGTGGTCAGGTTGTGTGAACCTAAACTCCTGATCGTTTTGTACATTTTTATTTGCTGTATTTGTTCACTGGGGAATATATAGGAACTTACAGGGTGAGTCACCGATAGATGGGGCTGCCCTTTTCGGGGCTACTAGTCCGCCTCTAGAAAGGGAAATAGAGGGAAAGAAATGGGGAAACTTATATTTTTCCTGCCTGTATCTTCTATTATCCCTTAATGTAATGTGTTTATGTATGTCTATATTCATATATTTCACTTTGTGACTTTGACAGTATTTTCTCGCTCCAAAGTGTTGCATGTTTTGGGTTTCTTTGCAGTGATATAAGTTGTTTATTACCCTTGTGGACTATAAAATACATAAGAGAGCCTGTGACTTAGTTGAACGAACCAAGCATAAGTGTATAGAGAAACCAGGAAGAACAGCTGGTGGCCAACCAAGCAGGCATTTATAGAGAAGCCGGGAAGAACAGCTTTGGACCAACCAAGCAAACGTGTCGAGTGAATGGAGAACAACTGTTGACTGAACCAAGCATGCGTGTATAAGGCCTCGTTCACACGGCTTATTTCAGAACGTATTTACAACGGATTTCCGATGTAAATACGTTCTGAAATCAGTTGAAAATCAGTTGCAAATAAGTGTCACTAAGTGTGGCACGTATTTGTAACTGATTTCCCGACGGATTCACCATCTACAATCATTGTAGGTGGTGAATCCGTCCGGAAAGAATTGACATGTCAATTGTTTTTCCGTCCGGATTGCCGTCGTCAATCCGCGGCGGCAATCCGGAACGGAGTTTTGCGTCGTGTGAACGACGCGCCGTATTTTCTATTGAAATCAATAGAAAATAGGCTGTGACTTATTTCGGACGGATTTGCCGACGGATTTTTCCGGCGGCAAATCCGTCCGAAATAAGCCGTGTGAACGAGGCCAAAGGAAGCCAGGAAGAACAGCTTTGGACAAACCAAGCAAACGTGTATAGAGAAGCAAGCCCCAAAGAACAACTTTTGATCAAACCACGCAAAAGTGTATAGGGAAACTGAGAACAACTGGTGACCAAACCAAGTAAACGTGTATAGGGAAACAGAACAACTAGTGACCAAACCAAGTAAACGTGTATAGGGAAACGGAGAACAACTAGTGACCAAACCAAGTAAACGTGTATAGGGAAACGGAGAACAACTAGTGACCAAACCAAGCAAACGTGTATAGGGAAACGGAGAACAACTAGTGACCAAACCAAGCAAACGTGTATAGGGAAACGGAACTAGTGACCAAACCAAGCAAAAGTGTTTAGGGAAACGGAGAACAACTAGTGACCACACCAAGCAAACGTGTATAGTGAAACGGAGAACAACTAGTGACCAAACCAAGCAAACGTGTATAGGGAAACGGAACTAGTGACCAAACCAAGCAAACATGTTTAGGGAAACAGAGAACAACTGGTGACCAAACCAAGTAAACATGTATAGGGAAACAGAGAATAACTGGTGACCAAACCAAGTAACCGTGTATAGGGAAACGGAGAACAACTAGTGACCAAACCAAGCAAACCTGCATAGCTCAATCATGCCAAAAATGGTTTTATGCTTTTAGACAGAACCAGTGATGCATATGAGATCTTGCCTGGCACTACAACATGACTGGCCTCCTGCTTGGGACGGAGGCAGGGCATTTTGTGGGTGTTATGACGTCAGAAAATCAAATGACTAGGGCTAGCAGCGCTATTGAGGCATTATATGGCAGTGTGCCTTAGGATGGTCTATGGCTCCTAGTCAAAAGATCATCTGCGTCTTGGTGAAGTCCACCAGATTGTTTGTGTGTCTTGTGTGCTGCAATAAGTCAACTTTTTGGAACAGGAATTGAAACCAATGTATGAATTATGTACAATGCTGCTTAAATGAACCGTAGCGAATCCATGTACTGTATGAAGGTCTGCCTTATTACTTTATCATTTGTCAGGGTCATATTGGCCAGAGCCTGCAGTAGTTGTGGTGATCCATGATAATGGTTGAGATCTATACTATAATCCTATCAGCAGTTGTCTTTTTTAGGAGATGGTGTAAATTATTCTGAGTCCTGTGTAGATATGATGGTAATTTCATTTTTATTATTACGATGCAGTGTATTCCACACATGAGTCTAATAAACTGGAACAGAGGACAAGCTCCGTATCGTGGTCTTATTTACTCTTCAAATCCCATACTGGTGAAGTTGGTTCTGCCTTGGACTACAAGGCCAGAAATATGTGGACCTTACCCTACTTGCAATTTCTGTGTCTACCAATGTTAAAGGGGTGTTCCCACCATGCACTTTGATGGCATATCAATAGGATATGCCTTCAAAGCCTGATAGGTGCTGCTCCTGTTGTGGATGGGAACAGAAGTGTTATATATGTGATCCTTTGTGTCTCCATGTTAATGTATTAATTAGTATAACACCACGTTTGCCTTTGCACATGGCACGGAAAAGCTGCCTGTATAACTCTTTTCTCTAATGGGTTTCTAAAATGGCCACTACATATTATGCTTATAGAGATAACTGCTGTATAATCCAAGATGGAGCCTCCTTCCGGGACTACACCCAAGGTTTGGACATTCCTGAGCTTAAGGGAGTATACCCCAAATAAGGATGTAACCAATCACAGACCAACAGCTCGGCCCATGTAATGCTTTCTTATCTCACTAACACAAAGGGGTATAAAAACTGCTATTTTTGAGAATAAAGATAGAAAGTGTATTCAGACCAACGTTGGAGTTTGGTATGATCTCTTTGTCGGTGCAGCACCCTTTATATTCTAGGATAATTTGGAGACTCCACTAGAATGTAGAGCCCCTTTGAGGTTCCATCCATTTCACTCTCACCTTTGGGATATGTACCTGTCTTGGGAACAGGCCCCCAAAAGTGTTGACTCGGAATGACTCACGCTTGTGTATCCCAACTCTCCATTCTTTTCTGTGAGAGTTTTGGGTTTTCGGTTGTACTCGGAACTCCCATAGAACAGAATGGAGAGTTGTGCGCGACTCCATTCTGAGCCAACACTGACCCTCACCAATCAGACTTTGACAACAGATTTAACCAGGTTGATTGCTGGCATGTGCATAAAATCAACCATGAGATATCCGTCAACAAGCAATAACCATGAAACATCATTGGCATAGGATGCGATTTTTTTTCCCAAAAAAATCTTTAAAATTTTTGTCTTGCTGGACATGACTGGATCATTGGCAAATGCTATACTTGAGAAGGACAAGTAGGAGAAACAAGAGCTAAGGTGGTGACCATTGAAAGTGTTTTGTTCTAGAGTCCCCTGTTGCAGGTCTCTGTATCCATTCCAGGTTGTTCATTGATGTACGAGGGGTGTATATTAGATTTCTCCTGACCCTCTTCTGTGTATCACAGGTCGCTGAAACTGTACATGTGTAATAATATAAGTCTCTATAGCTTACCTGCCAATTTGCAACTCGGAACTGATAACGGTCTTAATTTTACAGGTGCTGAAGTGGTATGAGGTTTGATAATGGACCCAGTGAAATACAAAGCAGTCATCAAGTTCCTTTACTTGAAAGGCCGCACACCAAAGGAGACATTTGATGAGATGAAAGAGGTTTATGGTGGTGATTCCCCATCATTTGATGCAGTGAAGAACTGGCATTGTCAGTTCAAATGTGATCAGACTTTGGTGCAAACAGCTCCAATTCCGGGGCGACCCCACTCTATTGATGAACACACCATCCAGCAAGTGGAGGTCGCCACCTAGCCCAAAATGTCAAGATTGATATGGGGTCTGTGGAAAAGGAAAATCATCCAAGAATATCTTCACATGCAGAAGGTATCCGATTGCTGGGTTCCCCGGCTGCTCACAACTTTCCAGAAGCAGGAACGAGTCGGATGCTCTCAGGCTCTATTGACGATGTGCCATTGAAACCAGGAGAACTTTTTCAACAGACTGATCACACAGGATGAAAGCTGGGTCCATCACTATGATCCTGAGAATAAAGTCCAGTCAATGCAATGGAAACATCATGACTCAATGCCTCCAAAGAAGGCACGTGCCCAATCCTTAGCAGGCAAGGTCATGATCACAGTATTTTGGGACCAGCACGGAGTAATATTGATGGATTTCCTAGCAAAATGTACCCTGATCACTGCTGTGGGAGGCCATCAAAACCAAGAGACGTGGCATGCTCACCAAAGGTGTCCGCCTTCTGCAAGACAATGCACCAGTTCACAACTCACATGTTGCCCAAATAGAAGCTCCTGTGGCTTTGGAAATCTACCATATCTCCCTTATTCACTCGACCTCACGCCATGGGACTTCCACCTCTTTCCAACAATGAAGTTGTTTTTGAAAGGCAAACATTCTCCAGATGATGACACTCTGATTTTCAAAGTCACAATGTGGCTTTTGGAGCAACTGGTCGACTTCTACAAGCGAGGTGTTTAAGTTGCTTAATGAGATGGGAGACGTGTGTGTCCCTAGGTGGCACCTATGTAGAGAAGGACTAATAACTGTGCCAAGTTTCATTGTTCTCAATCCACAGGAAGTGGGTCAGAGGAAATCTTTCAGGAACGCCGCTCGTATTGTAGTAACAGGAATCTTTTTGGACTGAGTTTACTTATCAACTGCACCCAAGATAAAAGCATGGGGAGCACGGTAGCTCAGAGGTTAGTACAGTGGCTCAGTGGTTAGCAGTGTTGTCTTGCAGCGCTGGGATCCTGGGTTTAAATCTCACGAAGGACATCTGTAAGAACTTTGTATGTCCTTCCCGTGTTTCGTGGCTTTCCTCCAGGCACACTCCAAAACATACAGATAGATTAATCTGGTATTTAGACTGTGATCCCCAATGGATACGGGGAGCAATGTGAATAATGACCATGTCTGTGTAGAGCTATGTAAAATAACAGCACTATACCTAGTGGAAATTATAAAAAGTCCCATGTAACATGCCATGCATTGGTGGAGTGGTACAGCATGCTACCACTGGAATATGGAGAGGCAAAGCATACAGCCTTGAGTAAAGCCTGACAATTCACGATCTTTACAGAGATTTTTCATAAGGAAATGTTTTCTTTAAAAAGCCGCCCAGTGCACTCATGACCTCTGGGAGGAGATTGCCCCCCCGCCCAGAGTCTCTCCTTTTCACATATTTTAAACTGCTTTCCCTTCTCCACATAGAAGATGAAGAGGTCTTGTTGCTCAGGCCACTCTATTGCCATTTCTAACTTGGAAACTAATGTTCACGCAATCTCTCCTTTAGTACAGACACTTGGGCCCTTGGTGGTTTTCTGTGGGACCACTACAGCCAAGGGGTGCATGATGAAGGCTTGGGACACCACACATGGACATGCATGCCATGTGCAATGAGAACGTAGAAACTAAATGGTGTCAGCTATATGAAAGGATGTGGGTGAATGCTGACTCTGGTTGAAGAACTACTTGAGGACATGTTCAGAAGCAATGAAGGAGAAACACTGACGTGTCATATATTATTTAGGGAGCTGAGTACTTGGAAAGGCCTTGTTAAAATGAAAAGATTTGGAAAACTTAAATTATAGAATTATAGGGACACACTAAACCATCAATGAGCTCTTGTGAACACCCCTTTAACCTCCTAAGGAACCAGCCAGTTTTGGCCTTCCCGACAGAGCCCTACTTTTGAAATCGTGTCTTGTCACTTTATGTGAGAATAACTTTTTGACATATTGTGCTTTGTTAGTAAAAATTTTTGGTCCATAGATTTCTTGTTTGTTTGTGAAAAATATAAAAGTTTCATGAAAATTTGGAAAAACTTGTAATTTTCAAAGTTCTAAAATTTCTGTGTGCAAGACCACATAGAAAATAGTTTCACCACAAAATAGTTTATAACCAGCAACTACCATATGTCTACTGTAGGTTGGCATAATTTTTTAAATTTTTTTTTATTTTTTTACGACATTAGGTGGCTTAGAAACTTAGTAGTAATTTTTCACATTTTCAAGAAAATTTGCAACATTGATATTTTTAAAGATTTTTTTTTGCAGATTTTCAATTCTTATCCATCATTCACAAGAACACAGTAGATGTGACCATGGAAATGCAACTTAATATTGATTCCCCAGATTCTGCCGTTTTCAGAAATATCCCATATATGGCCCTAGTGCGCTATTTGGCATCAGAGTGGGAGGAGCACCCACCGGACTCTGGGGTCTCATTTTCAATACGAATTTATTTAGGTGCCATTCCAGGTTTGCGGACACCCTAAGCTGCTAAAACTTAATAAACACCCCTAAAAAGACCCCATATTGGAAATTACACCCCTTAAGGAATATATCCAGGGGTGCAGTGAGTATATCGACCCAACAGGTGTTTCACAAGTTTTTTAGATTCAGGCTGTGAAAATCAAAATTTTTCTTTCCAGCAATCTGCAATTTTAGGATAAAATGTTTCATTTTTACAAGGAATCCTGGAAAAATATCATCCCAAAGTTTCTTATGCAATTTCTTCTAAGTTCAGCAATACCCTATACGTGGGTGTAATGGCATGGCAGGGTGTACAAGGGAGGGAGCACGATTTGGCTTCTGGAATTCAGATTTTGGTGGGTCCATGTCACATTTGCGAAGTCCCCAAAGTACCAAAACGGTAAAAACGGTGTTTTGTGTTTTTTTGGATGCACAAGTTTTTTTTCCATAGTTTTTTTGTTTCTTTTTTCTTTTTTTTTTTGTTTTTTTTAGCATTGGGCCATGAAAATGGGGAGAAAGCACATTTCCACCATTGTTTTGGACTTCATTTTTACAGTATTCGCCGTGCAGTGTAAATGACAGGACAAATTTACCATGTAGTTGTAAAATTTTATATGTAAATTTTCATATTTTATTTCTTTTACACAATAGAAATGCGTTTAGAAAAAAAACTGCACTTTTATGTTGTCATAGTCTGAGAACCATAACTTTTTTTTTTTTTTTTTTTTTTTGCTGTGTAGGGGCTTGTTTTTTGCGGGATGAGTTTACGTTTCTATTGGGGGTTCATATGACGCTTTGATCACTTTTTATTAATGTTTTTGTGAGGCATTTTGAACAAAATACAGCAATCCTGGTAGTGCTTATTTTTTACAGTGGTCCCTGTGCAGTATAAATGGAACGCTAGCTTTGCTCAGCAGGTCAATACGATTACAACGATACCTAATTTGTATATTTTCTTTATATTTTACTGATTTTACACAATAAAAACACTTTTATTAAAAAATTAAAACAAGTTTTTGCATCGCTGCAGTCTGAGAGCCATAACTTTTTTTTATTTTTCTGTGTATGGAGATGTGTAGGGGCTTGTTTTTTACGGGGTAATTTGACGTTTTTATTGATATAGTGTTTAGGGAGACAAACGCTTTTAAATCCGTTTTTTGGAAGACAGGATAAATACTGCAATCCTAGTAGTGTTTTTTTTATTTTTTACAGCACTCACCGTGCAGTATACGACACAAATTCATTTTACTTTGTGGGGCAAGACGATTACAGCGATACCCAATTTATATAGTTTTTTTTTTTTTTTAGTTTGAGTGTTTTATTGTGTAAAACAATATTTATGCATCGCTATCTTCTGATAGCCTTAACTTTTTTTATTTTTTCCATAGACAGAGCTGTGTAAAAGCTTTTTCTTCGCGGGATGAAATAACATTTTAATTGGCACCACTTTGGTGTTTTATATGCGTTTTTGATCGCTTTTTATTCCATTTTATGTGCTGCGGGTTAACAAAAACCGCAACCCTGATTTTGTGTTTTTTGTTTGTTTTTTTTTACGGCGTTTACCATGTGGTTTAATTAACATGACAACCCAGATTATCCCAGCTACCACTGCTCCACCCCCACAAACATGTCTGCACCTCACTTTGTTGCTTTCCTCCTCCATTGTAGATTTTAAGCTCTTGCGAGCAGGGTCCTCTCTCCCACTGTACCAGTTGTTGGACATTGTTACTATTTTACTTTGGACTTGTATTATGTAGAACCCTTTCAAATGTACAGCGCTTTATAATAAATAATAATCTCCACAATGGTCTGTTTGAGGCAGGGTCACCAAGGGTATAGTTAAGACCTAACGAGGCACATGTTTATAATGAATACATACCTGTTCCATCTATTGTTGGACAGGGTCAGGATGTTGGGTTTCTGAAAACCACATGCTGTCCTGCAAAACAATTTATTTTAAAGTCTTATGGACTTAAAGGGAATGTGTCATCAAAAATGACTTATTGTTTAACTCACATTTTTATGTTCAACACATTTTTTAAGAATTTTTGGTTATATTTTTTTCCCCACAACACTTTCAATATTTTTTAATAATTCTTAAGTCTTGCAGTTCTCATTTTGGCCACTAAGCCTAATAATAGTCTTACACTTCCTGTTCTGTAGATAAAGATTCTCAGTTGTCTGCTCATTATCAGCACAAAGAGGTTCAAACTGAAAGGAGACATCAGTGTGAATAGATAACACAGGATCCACCAGTCACAAGACGAGATGGTCACAGTTCACCCTTTAACCTCCCTGCACAGTGAATTCTTCCCAGGTCACAGCGCATGACTAGAAAACCCTCCTTTAGAAGTCAGTGGGACTGAGTCAGTCTTAAAGGGGTTTTGCTAAGGCGTGAGTTCCTTACCTATTGTCTGCTCAGAAGAGAAGATAAACATAGGATGCAGCATCACGGCGGAGAGAGAGGACTGAGCACAGAGCCAGTAAGCAGGGATCGTGTACAATGTTTACTCAAATAATCACATTACAACCAGTGGATTTTCTATACAAAAGAAAAAGGTCACTTGCAAGCTGGTTCATGTTCCCTGTCATCAGATAAGAAGTGCAAACATGCAAGCGCGGCCCGATCAGCTCCTGGTCGTGTCTAATGTAAACTGTCAGGAAACCAAGGGGGACTTAGCAATGCTGTAGCTCTCAGAGGCTTCACTTTTTTTAATGACATATATTTAGAAAAGTGATTAAATACCCATTTTGGAGGATCCCACGTCAACATTACATCGTGGCAAAACCCCTTTAAGTCGCCTATGTGCATGAAGCTGCTGTAAAGCATCTCTCTGACTGCTGTTAAAGCAGTGCAAACAAGGCCTAGTGGCCAAAGTGAAAACTGATAAACATAAGAATTATTACAAAATATTGAAAGCGATATGAAAAATTAAAAAAAAAAAAATTCCTAAAAAATGTGTTTAACATAAAAATGGGACTTAAACAATGATTAATTTTTGATGATCTCCCTAAGGTTTTTGCTATAGAGGGTGTAGTGGTGGCATTTGCATCTGGTACCATAGGAGACCCAAAGCCTCATCTAACAAAAACCAGCATTGATCCTATGATAGATTTTGGATTGGAGCCATGGCGTTATACTTCGACATCATCATCTTTTTTTATTTAGTTGTGTCTGAGAAACGTCTCAAGAACTAAAGTTAAAGGGGTTTTGCCACAATCTCATCTCATACCTCCTGCATCCAGCTCTTTGTGCTCAGAAGGGGGCGTGTGTGATTTGTTTGAATTACATATCATGTGACCCAGCAAGATGACATCACCAGGCCTTTCCTCTCTGTAGTCAAAGAAAGGTCTGTTTATGTAAAGCATTGTGAGTAGCTGAGAGGTAAAGTTTTTGCCTCCAGCCACCTCCTAGGTTCAAATCCCTGCAGGAACCAAACCTGTGTGTTTTTTTTTCTCTTTATCAATGCACAGACTTCATTGAGGTTTCTTTTTTATTTATTTGCAATGTTTGACTTATTACTAACTAGTCCAAGGGACAGGAGTAGAATGACAACACCTGGGGTTTGAACACTCAGTAGCTGCCTGAGAGGAGAGGTGATGTTTGAGCATATGCGGCCAGGACTGAGGAGCTCTCGGCCCTGGTCGTATCCCCTGGAGACGAGCTGTAAACAATGGATCACTAAACGAGCAGCGAAAACAAAAAATGGTGCAGAATTTTTAATAATAATGAATGGTGAAAATGTTTGTTATTTAATTTGCAAGCTTCCCACGTCAATTTTACTTTGTGGCAAAACCCTTTTAATATTTTTTTTCCACTTCCTAAAATCAACCTGATTTGTCTATAAACTAAACCTAAAAATGCATGAAAATAACCCCCCCGCCCACCTCCGGCTGTAGATGAGGAGCTGCTGGTGGGTAGGACATTCATCTTCCCATAATTAGTGACATCTACAATCAAGTTTGGCCGTCCTAAGTATTTCCTTTGTACAAGCTGGAGGCTGAAGTTCTCTGTCTCTCGCCCATGTGGTATATGAACTGTGCTTTTGTACGTCGGACTAAAAAATCCATCCAGGCCTCGTATATTATCCTACGAAGGAAACGTCAGATCTGCAAGGCATTTCTTAACCATGTTTTATGGGTCTCTCCGGTGTCGTTCTTGGACCACAATCTGTTAATATAACCTTCCATGAAATCAACTGCGCCCAAACGGTTCAAGAAATATAGCTGCAGCGCTCTCCAGTAATAGCTGCTTGAAAGCCTATTCCATTCGACTTCCTAGTCCTTGTACAAACAGCCTATTGTAATTCCCTGTTTTTGGGGAATTATACAGTCTTTGCAGCAGATTACAGATAAGGCCGGCCTCGTTATGTTCACGGTAAAGAATCGTTTATTATAATTATTTCAAATAAATAAGTTCCATGAAGCCGACCGCAATAAATACAATGCAGCGATATCCTTGTGGATCATAGAATAGGAACATAGAGAATATAGAGTTCAAGCAACCCCAAGTGAGAGACCACATCTGAAGTCTCCAGCCTGGTCCAATTTCGGTAAAACCACATCTGTATTCCATCATACCTCAGTTTGGATGGATGTAATAAAGCAGTTCTAGGCATGAATTCATATTCTAGAGGTCTAGGGCTGATCGAAGAGCCGGGGCATGATGGCCCTCATACTTTTAAAACTGCCCTCCTGCATTGCTTCTGATTGTAGGTGGCAAAACCAGAAGTTTTGGGAAGGCTGTTTGTCTCATTCTGGACATATTGGGCGACCAGTATGAATTCGAATGCGTACTTTTTTTTTACTTGGCGCCGACACCACAGTTCTAAATAGATATAGAAGAGTGTAGAATACGACAGATTTTTGCCGCATTGCATAGAGCTTAGTGCGGCAAGTTTGGCGCATTACACTCTATGCCCATACAAAGTTTGGCGCATTAAGCTCAATGTAATGCGCCAAAAATCTGTCGTATTCTACACTCTTCTATATCTATTTAGAACTGTGGTGTCAGCACCAAGTAAAAAAAAAGTACGCATTCGAATTCATACATGTCGCCCATACTTTCGAGAGGTGGCCATACATTTTAGATCAGTGGACTGTAAAGTGCGGCTCTCCAGCTGTTTGGAAACTACAAACCCCAACATGCATTTATATAATCAATATCATTGGGCATGATGGGAGTTGTAGTTTCCCGGCAGCTGGAGAGCCGCGCGTTGCAGACCACTGTTTTAGATCAATGTCGGATGAATGCTAGCTCATTTGACAAGTCTTCCAACTGAACACTCATACACAACCACGCTTGACATGAAGGGGTTTTCTCCCTACAATGATTAGCTTTTAACATGTAGGGACAGATAATTGAAGACTTTTACTAAGCACATAGCTTTGTTGATTTTTCTTTGTTCAGGCACTAAAGAAGATTTTATCTCTGCTCTCTCCTATCTCTCATTGCTCTAAGCTGCCACTATTCACTCCATATATGGTGAATCACCTCCTGCAGAGTCTTGCCTCTAGCACCAGACTTTGAAAGCTTCTCATTTAGCTAAGTAAACACTCTTTAGAGCTCAGCCGTTTGAGTGCTACATTTATAAAGCTCTTGCACTCATGCCGGTGTAACAGCAATAGCAAGGAACAGCAGAGCTGATGTGTCAATCACTGCTATTCTGTAAGTTTCATCAGCAGGACCTGATAAGTTTGAAGAAAGCTGGAACCCCCCCCCAGAGCAGAGAAAGATTAACCCATTTATCCTTTCCTGTATTGCTTTTGCATTGTTCTATGGGTCTAGTCTGAACTTTATCCAGGCCTGTACAGAGAACAATAAAGCAATAATTGTCATTACCTATTATTTGTTGTGAGATTACATGCAGATAAAGCAACAGCTGCAGTAAAGTGAGGTGGTAAGTCTGCCCAGCCATTAAGTTAGTTTTATTTCTTTACTATCACAGCTAGAAAACGACAAGATTTTATATGTCATTTTTAGGACGGCTGAAATAAAATAAAAAAAATACTGGCAAAAATCACCCCTTTCTGATAGAAGAGTCCCTTAAATGGGTTGTCTTACACTGCAGTTTCAGTCACAGGCAGCTTCAGCCTCACATTGTCAGGGTGTGGGTGGTGCTATAGCAGGGATCAACATATCAGCTCTACTATTCCTAGCTGAGCCTTATACAGAGGTAAGTGCAGGAGATTTATTCTGTAAGTAAACAATGCTAGAGCCCTCCCTGGAATGAAAACAAGTGCTTATCAAAGGTAAACTTGTTAATCTTGTTAGAGATAAAGACTCTGCTCCGTCCATCCATGGTGACATCACGCTCTGTCTAATCAAGAAGGGAGATATGGACGGTAACCTAGAGACACTTGCGTGTGCTCCTGACCAGATCACAAGGCATTATGGGAAAGGAGCTGAGAAGCTTAAGCGCCCTCTATTGGATGTAACAAATCCTCAATTTGCTTTTGACCCACTGAGTCTTGCAAAAGGGATATTAGCCAAGCCAGTATCACCCAGTATTGGGGTTTTGCCCCTCATCAGTGCAGAGCAGAACGATACTGGAGCAATATCAAAAGGGCAATGTATTTAGAAAAAAAAATCTTCCATTATCTGTCCCTACATGTTGAAAGCTAATCCTTGTAGTGAGAAAACCCTGTTAAGGTAAACATAGTGCATCCAGCTACTTCAGTGTTGAATCCTATAAACAAGAAAATGGAAATAATTACCCACATCGCCAACAATATTGTGCTTTCTGGCGCTGTGCCAACCCCATAACCAGGTTTTGTAAGAATATTAATGTTTCAGGCCTGAACACACCTGTGCTTGATTTGTTCTACTGCATGGAGCAACTCTCTGTAAAGGTAATAGGTCTATTTTTTGATGCATGAGTAACTGGAGTCCTGGCTCTGATATACTTCATTTAATTAAAATAACTGGCACAGGGAAGTGTTTGTAGACCAGGGAAGGACAGGAGACGAGTGTAGATTGTCTGCACAATACAGAGACGACAGGAGATCTCAGCCGGATCGGGCACTATTGAAACAAGAAGCTTGGAGATGGACAGGGGCGAGCGGCGGTCTGAAGGGTCACAGTAAAACTAATGGGGAGATTGGTACATTCAGTGACGGATAAATACTGTGCTGGTTTTGGCATCTACTGGGCGATCAGGTTGACAATTCTATGGCTTCTTCTTCCCCATCGCCTCGGTTGGCGCGGATCTCGACCAAAGTTCGGGCAAGCCGGCCCCATTCATCACTGTGCGGAACAGCAAACTGTGGAAAAAGAAAGGAGAAGATGGGTGCGGCATAAGGCTACATCGATGGTGCAAGCTGTTTTCTGGGAAGTTCTGTTAGACATGTCATCACCAATAATGTAGACATTTTTGCATTTCCTTACAAATTTAGTAGCTTTTTAGTTGTTTTTTTTTTTTTTTCTTTAGCTGCTTTTACTTGCCTTAGGGCAAGTTCAGCTTGTCTACCTGTTTGTAACCCTGTACAAGCTCTGCAACAAGTTCTCCTGGTCACAGTGCTACCTTTTTTCCAGAGCGTTTGACAAGGAAAGTTTATCATACTAGTAATGGATGAATAGCTCATTATAGGACATGTGGATCATCTAGAACAATGTTCCCCAACTCCAGTCCTCAAGGCCCACCAACAGGTCATGTTTTCGGGATCTCCCATAGAATGCACTGACAATAATTACATCACCTGTGCAATGAGGAAAGCCAGAAAACAGGACCTGTTGGTGGGCCTTGAGGACTGGAGTTGGGGGACCCCTGATCTAAAAGGCACAGTGCCGCTCTTACATCATGATACGTCAAGTCGAGTAGAGATGGAAAGGTTTGTTGGTCCAAGTCTTCAACGCTTGGATGTCAATGGAGCTTGAAGATCAGAAATCAGTGTGACAATTCTGTAGTAGTAGGACACAGTTTCATGTGGTTGAGGAAATTGATGGATGTAGTCTACGCTAGGGCTCCCCAACTCCAGTCCTCAAGGCCCACCAACAGGTCATGTTTTCGGGATCTCCCACAGACTACACTGACAATAATGAAATCACCTGTAAAATGCTAAGGAAAGCCAGACAACATGGGCCTTGAGGACTGGAGTTGGGGACCCCTGGTCTACGCTTCTTTGGCCCCAAACACCTTGCAATTTTCCTGCAAATCAACCTTAAACCATTTGGCTTCACACAATGTAAGTGTGCAGGATCTTTGCCAAAGCTGGTGTGCTTATTTGATGAACCTTATTAGTCTCCTGATCGTTGACCATAACCTTTATCCAATTGTTATTGAACATCTATTACCAAGTTATGAGGCTTGATTGTCCAACGCCTGTTCGTACAGTAGCAAAATTGGGAACAAAACACATTATAGACATTAAAAGAACAAAGTAGAAATGCTTATTGGTCGCATGAATGACGTCAGTTAATCAGTATTTTATTGCCTGCGGTTACTGCTCATCGAAAGCATAAAGTAAGTTTGGGAAGAAGAAACTCGGCAGCAGATTTTTTTCAGATGCTCAATGTTCCCCAAACCAAAACCAAATATCAGCACATCTGTAACCTAAACCCTCCCATCATAGAACTGTTCCATTCTTCATTCCTGATGCGAACCTACAGATTCTCTTCTCAGCCACTTATACAGGTGGCTACCTTTCTTTGTCCTAATATAACCTAGCTATGATGATATACTCTTCACTTGGGGTCTTCGGCCATCCTCCTAATCCGCTGGAAAGTGGTACTGGAGTATAATCCAAGTCTACCTCACAATACCCTAGATCCCCGAGTACCACCCTTCCTTGACTTCTACTACACCTTATTCTTTCCCCCCGCTTTTTCTTTTTTTTTTTAATTTACTTACACTAAAACATACAAAAATCAGCGTGTTCAGTGGTGTTAAACTCAGGCCCGCAGGACAAATCTGGCACGCAGTGTAATCATATTTAGCCCGCAAGTAACAGCCAGGCAGTGTACAGAGGAGAAGAGGAGGAAGACAGAAGCTGTTATTACACTGCTCTCACTGAGTCCCTCTCCCCTGCATAGAGCACAGAAGGAACTACATGGCAGGAGAAACAACTCAGACTGGGTCGACTGATAAGAGGAGCTCACAGGGAGAAACAAAGAGCCAGAGTCTCAAAATGTTACCCTTTTAGGTCCTTCTCAGCCCCAGCATCTCTGCAGGCAGCACGGTACTCCTCATGAAGATGCCACACCGCACAGCAGATAAGAGACACTGTGAAGACCAAGGACAGAGTGAGTTAACCATGAACATCAAGGTTGGCCCCTAACTTTGTCCAAGTTTTTTAATTTTGGTGCACTGTGTATTTGAGTTTGACACCCCCTGAGCTTGGCTTTGAATTCCACAGCGGAGAGCTTGGTCTTTTTAGACAAGTTGTGTTTGGTTCTCTTTTACCTTGGAGACTCCATCTTATTTGACAGAAAGAATAGCACACCAGGTGCCACTATTACTTTAGTCAAAACTTTGGACACCAGTATAGAACCTGACTGATCTAGGAAGTCGTTGGTCCCCACAGTTGTCTGGCATGAGACCGATCGATCGCAGCTTGAATTCAGCTTTTCTGCTCTTACGGAGGAACAAAAAAACAGAATTCATAAAGCAGATCAGCTACAAACACTTTCTCGTAATCCACCTCTTGACTGGCTTACTCTACACCAATAAGTTGAGACAAAAGGTCGGAGTACACCTTCTAGTGCATTTCCCAATTTTTCAGAACCACAGATCCTTATCTAGTGACTTTAAAAAAGCAACGACACTTAGAATTTTCTAAAATACTGTAATAATGTCCAAGGCGTGGAGTAGACACCAGTTTTTTTGTGCACTTTGAACCAGAATTCTGATGCATTTTTCTTAGCAAATTTCTAATGTTCTAAAAATTTCCTGCTTACTAAAGAAGGCAATGCTTGGGCAAGACGAGTGGAGAAGAACGAATGGGCTACCACCAACAGGATGAAATCAATCAGAACCCTTAAGCCATGGGCAACAACTATCCATCCCATCACTTATCATGATCATCCAGCTGTGTGTAACCACTACTACAACTAGTGTCGGACAAAGGTACATGGGGCCCACCAGTGGAGTTGATTCTTGGGGGGCTCATTGGTGGCATTGGCTTCTAGGGCCTATGCTATAGTTACTGTACATGACTGCACATACCCCTTGCTTTATGTCTCTCATTATCAGCTTTTTTCCCTAAAAAAAAGCTGTCCCAAGCCAACCATGCCCTGGGGCAAACCAGGGGTTTCGCCTGCTCCCTTGTGGGCCTCTCCAAGCCTGACTACGACATCCCCTTTATAAACGTGGTACCTCAGGTCCGATCAGTGCAGTGTGTAGTAACTAAGAACCCACAGGGATTTGCCAGATCTCTGCTCCCGGAGTCGTTTCTTTTAGCAATGGCTGATGTGATGCTGGATTGAAAAAACGCCAATTTGCGGTATTAAAAGGGTTTTGCCATGATCTAATGTTGACGTGAATGTGTATTTAATCACTTCTCTAAATATGTCATCAAAAAAAGTGAAGCCTCTGAGATCAGAGCCTGACTAAGATGCCCTTGGTTTCCTGACAGTTTACATTAGACACGACCAGGAGCTGACAGGAGCTGATCTGGCCACGCTTGAGTTGTTTGCACTTCTTATCTGATGGCAGGGAATGAATGAGCTTTGAAGGGACTGGGGAGAAAAGATACTGTGTCTTTTATATAGAGAATCCACTGGTTGTAATGTAATTATCAGAGTAAACATGTAGACACTCCCCGGCATCTCTGCTCAGCCCCCCTGCCTCTCCCCCTTCGTGAAGGAATGAAAGACTCTGCCTGCTGACCTTATCTTCTCTCCTGAGCAGATAAGAGGGAGAAATAAAACGCATACAGCTTGTGCACAATACAGTTCTCCTCTGTGGATTAGCAAAACAATGTTTGCTCAACTACAGAGACTGAGTATCAGGAACGTGCATGGGAGGTGGAGAGATGACATCACAGAGGAGGTACTTGTTTTTTTAAACACAGAAACACAATTCACCTTTTTCATGCCTCTAGACGGGAGTTTCGGCTTGTTAGGTAAGGAACTTACTTCTTGGCAAAAACCCTTTAAGGCAACTGGCAGAAAACCAGATAAGATGGGCACAGATCAATAGATGTAGAGTTCAGTCCCTGGCAAAATACAGCAGAGGTCAGGATTGCAGCAGACAAAAGGTGCAAGAAGATAAACTAGTAGGATTGATGCCAAGCGCAATGGAAAACAATAAGGACAAAGTGGACCAGAGAAGTTCTAAAGGGGTCCTCGTGGGATCCAGGGCAGTAGGTGATCGGAAGATAAAAAGCGGTTGTGTTGGTGCTGGCCCTTTAGCAGGTCTGGACAACTAGCAGGAGCCATGACCATGGACTACAACAGATCGGAAGAGGGCTCCGCACTGGGCGGCTGTAAAGAGAGAGCGCCATTACATCTCAAACGAGTGTCTCTTTACCGGTTGGACAAGCCCTGACAGCCAGAGACCTTGTACTGGGATTTAACTTCACAAAGAATTAGAACGAGCACAACTTTTATTTGGAAAAAAAAAGTCAAAGTTGTTTTTTCTTTACTCATTTCATATTTTATCATAATTAAATTTGCGAATGAGGTGGCCTGCCAGACAGTCTTACCACCGTCTGGCCGCATATGTCACAGTCCTGGTACCTTCTACAGGAAGGACCAGTCATGTTTCACCCTTGAAATTAATTTTTATCCTAAAATTCCTGAGGAACTTTCCCTGTTTACAATGAAAATACTCCAGAAACTGTGAAAGGGACTGTGCTTTATTGAAAGGAGGACATCAAATTTCTGCTAGGAACTGTCCTAGAGCGGGAAGGTTGGCAGCTTGCTTCGCTGTTTGCTGTACATGGAAGTTTATTACATGCCCGCAATAAGGGTTAATGGAAAAAAAAAAACTACTGTGTATAGCACTATTCGGTAAAGAAACCAATCACATGAGGAAAATAGGTCTGAGAATGAGTGATGCCAACATATGCAACCTATTGCTTTATATGGAACTGGCTGGGGGCAAACACGATTACGAAAGCCCACATCAGCATTACAGTTACACCATGTGGTCAATAGAAGATCAAGATGTCCTCCAGGGTTGTATTATAATATACCACCTCTTTAGCACCATGCTTCCTATTTTGGAGGGTGGGTTGGGGGCCTGGGTAGACCTGTCAGAGCTGTGACATCTCCTATGCATTGTAAATCAGTGCGGTGTAGAGGTGCGCGCCAGAGCGCGGAATCCAAGATGGTGCCCACTCCTCGTGTTGGTCTAACCGTTACAATGTTCTTCAAACTGCGGCCCTCCAGCTGTTGGAAAACTACAACTCCCATCATGCCCACTGTTATACACTGTGTGCAGAATTATTAGGCAAATGAGTATTTTGATCACATCATCCTTTTGATACATGTTGTCCTACTCCAAGCTGTATAGGCTTGAAAGCCAACTACCAATTAAGTAAATCAGGTGATGTGCACCTCTGTAATGAGGAGGGGTGTGGTCTAATGACATCAACACCCTATATAAGGTGTGCTTAATTATTAGGCAACTTCCTTTCCTTTGGCAAAATGGGTCAGAAGAGAGATTTGAGGGACTCTGAAAAGTCCAAAATTGTGAGATGTCTTGTAGAGGGAGGCAGCAGTCTTGAAATTGCCAAACTTTTGAAGCGTGATCACCGAACAATCAAGCGTTTCATGGCAAATAGCCAACAGGGTCGCAAGAAGCGTGGGGGAAAAAAAGGTGCAAAATAACTGCCCATGAATTGAGGAAGATCAAGCGTGAAGCTGCCAAGATGCCATTAGCCACCAGTTCTGCCATATTTCAGAGCTGCAACGTTACTGGAGTATCAGAAAGCACAAGGTGCGCGATGCTCAGGGACATGGCCGAGGTAACGAAGGCTGAAAAACGACAAGAAACAGAAGATAAAACGTCAAGACTTGGCCAAGAAATATCTGAAGACTGACTTTTCTAAGGTTTTATGGACTGATGGAATGAGAGGGACTCTGGATGGACCAGATGGATGAGCCCGAGGCTGGATCAGTAAAGGGCAGAGAGCTCCACTCCGACTCAGACGCCAGCAAGGTGGAGGTGGGGTACTGGTATGGGCTGGGATCATCAAAGATGAACTTGTGGGACCTTTTCGGGTTGAGGATGGAGTAAAGCTCAACTCCCAGACCTGCTGCCAGTTTCTGGAAGACACCTTCTTCAAGCAGTGATCCAGGAAGAAGTCGGTATCGTTCAAGAAAAACATGATTTTCATGCAGCACAATGCTTCATCACATGCATCCAAATACTCCACAGTGTGGCTGCCAGTAAAGGTCTAAAATAATTAAAAATAATGCCATGGCCCCCTTGTTCACCTGATCTGAACCCCATAGAGAACCTATGGTCCTTCCTACAATGTGAGATCTACAGGGAGGGAAACCAGTCCACCTCTCTGAGCAGTGTCGGGGAGGCTGTGGAGGCTGCTGCACCTACTACTGAACGTGCCTGGAGGCTGTGGTGGCTGCTGCACCTCTCTGAACAGTGTCTGGGAGGCTGATGGTGGTCTGCTGCTGCACCTCTCTGAACAGTGTCTGGGAGGCTGTGGTGGCTGCTGCACCTCTCTGAACAGTGTCTGGGAGGCTGTGGTGGCTGCTGCACCTCTCTGAACAGTGTCTGGGAGGCTGTGGTGGCTGCTGCACGCAATAGTGACCGTAAACAGACCAAGCAACTGATAGAATCTATGGATGGAGGCTTTTGAGTGTCATCGTAAAGAAAGGCGGCCATATTGGTTTTGAATGTCAGACATGTTTATTTCTAAATTGTCTGTTGTTCTATTGGTGAAACCTGGTGAAAATAAGCAAGTGAGATGGGGATAGATTTGGTTTTTATGAAGTTGCCTAATAATTCTGCACAGTAATAGTTACCTGCACAAACAGATATTCTCCTAAGATAGCCAAATCTAAAAAAAAAAAAAAAAACCCACTCCAACTTCCAAAAATATTAAGCTTTGATATTCACGAGTCTTTTGGGTTGATTGAGAACATAGTTGTTGTTCAGTAATAAAAAGAATCCTCTCAAATACAACTTGCCTAATAATTCTGCACACACTGTAGATTATATAAATGCATGATGGGAGTTGTAGTTTCCCAACAGCTGGAGAGCCGACCTTGCAGACCACTGATCTAACCGTTTGAGAAAAGTTAAGTTCGAGTCAAACATCTCGATTTACTCGAACCGAACATTTTACTGCTCGTTCATCACTACCCCCTCCTCGTGCTTTTGCCAAGCAGCAGATGCATCCTCCAGGGAATTCGGAGAGCCGGTCCCTCTGTGGACAGACCTTACACATCCCGGCTCCCTGTGGTTAAGCTTTTGCAGGACAAATTCAATGACCTGGTGGAACGGATTCAGTTTGACACTGGTATCAATGGTATTATTATTATTATTATTTATTTTAGAGCCCCTTTATTCCAGGGCGCTGTACATTTGAGGTGGGTGCATAAATAACATTGGTCAAACAATTACAAAGTGGCAATAAGTGACTAACAACTGGTACAGAGGGAGAGAGGACCCTGCCCGTGAGGGCTTACAATCTAACAGCATTATGGGCCCTTGGGCATAACACTGCAGAGGGCCTTATCCAAATACATGACATCACACATGCCTGTAGCCACCCCCAAATGCACCCATATTATCTCGCCACCTATGTCTGGACACCGGTAGCCTGCAGCCTACAAGACTGATTGGCAAGGCAGGGAGCCTTTTTGCACATCCTAAAAACACACAAACAATAAAATAAGCAAAGCCAACCAAGGGATCCAGGGTATGGTTCTTGTATTCCTGGGACAAACATATCTCACCTGGGGCCTCAATACATGTGGGGCCCCCGGGCAACTGCCTAGTGTGCCCAATGGAAAAGATGGCCCTGGGTGGAGTAGTGCAACACGGTTAATGTTGGTTATAGGTTACGTTTGAGGTTAGTGAGAGTGGGGGAGAGTCTGAGGTGTTGGGGCAGTGAGTTCCAGAGTGAGGGGGAAGCACGGGAGAAGTCTTGGAGACGGTTGTGTGAGGAGCTGATAAGGGGAGAGCAGAGGAGAAGGTCCTGTGAGGATCGGAGATTGCATGAGGGGAGGTATCTGGAGATTAGAGCAGAGATGTATGGAGGGGAGAGGTCATGGAGAGCCTTGTAGGTCATGGTTAGTAGCTTGAAGTGAATTCGCTGGGCAATGGGAAGCCAGTAAAGGGATTGGCAGAGGGGAGAGACAGGGGAGTAGCGAGGAGAGAGGTGGATCAGACGGGCAGCAGAGTTAAGGATGGATTGGAGGGGAGCGAGGGTGCTAGCTGGGAGGCCACAGAGAAGGATGTTGCAGTAGTCTAGGCGGGAAATGACGAGGGCATGGACCAGCATTTTTGTGCACTTTTTGTGCTATCATTCCATGGCATCCTTGCAGGGTAAAGAAGTCATGCTTTATATGCCTGCCCCATGTTGCTGCTCATTTGGCACGGGGAAGAGGCGTGCACGTCTTTGAACTCCCTTACTTTGGGGAGCAATATAGGGAGCAATATAGGGAACACAGTTATGCCTACTAGATAAGCTTTGATACTAGTGTATATACCTAAACTAGGGCTTACCTTTCTTGTTGGAAACTTCTTTGAAGGGAACTTTCCAATCGAATGTTCTAATGCGGACAGACGTCCAGCGTGCCCCCGCTGCCTCCTCCAGGTTATGGTGATGTAGCTGAGTTTCCAGTGACGGTGGTATATAATGGGATCATCATTTGTAGTCCGCGCATCGTTAATTCTATAGGTGTTACACCGTGCCTGCCAAGCACACTTCAGCGAGGCGGCCAAGATATATGAACCCTGTTCCAAATGCAGAACTGACTCAAGAAATTTAGTGTGATGATGTCATGACAACAACATACACATTTCGGGCAGACGGGTGGCCGGTGCCAGTTGTGGCCGGAGTGTCGCAGGATTTTTACAGAGTTTCAGGTTGTCAGGTGGGAGGCTCTGTCCCCCGATTATTGCTCTCTGGAGTCTGATTCATCATTGAGCGAGGCCGGAGCTGATAGGAGGTTGCTGGATTAATAGATGAGACATGAAGAAGTTATTTTTAGAGCAGGGAGTGGTCGCTCTCACCCATCCAATAATTCCCAGCTTCATCATATGTCATCATGAAGCATTCTTGGCATTGCTTGTCCACCACGAGCTGCACCAACCCCTATGGGATAAGCTTATTATGTGGACATTGACTCTATTAAACTAATGATTGATGGGTTATAGTCAAAAATGTGTAAAATTGGCTGAAAATTTTAAATTTTAATTTGTTTATGCATTGGGCGACTTTTTGCACTTTTTGTACTTGTTACATTGGGCTTCGGGAGCTTTACATCTCCAAGCTTTACGTTGCGTTCACTGACCTAATGGATGATAAGCAATGTGAGACTGTGGCCTGCAGCAGGTGCTGATGCTACTGAACATAGTAGCAAAAGTAGATAAGGTTGGAGAAAGGCACAGTCCATCAGTGCCAACCCATAGCTCTTCAATGTTGATCCAGAAAAAGGTAAAACAAACACCACTACAGAGTAGGATGTTAATTGTCCCCATACAAGAAGAATTCCTCCCCAACTCCAAATATGCAAGAATAATCCTTGGATCAATGTCCTATCTGCAGAGTCTAGTCCCCTTAGCCTGTGATATTATACTTCTCAACTTGAACTGGTTCAATGAATCCCCCATCACAACCTCTTGTGGCTCTATATTGTCACTGCTCTTAAAGTAAAGAATCCATCAAAACCTAAGTGAGCTGTGTCACTGCTCTTACAGCAAATAATCCCCATTACAACCTCTTGTGGCAGTGAGCTCTATATTGTCACTGCTCTTAAAGTAAAGAAACCATCATCAATCCTAAGTGAGCTGTGTTCACTGCTCTTACAGTAAAGAATCCCCCATCACAACCTCTTGTTTGCAGCAGTTCTATGTGTCACTGCTCTTACAGTACAGAATCCCCCATCAAAACCTTTTTGTTAACTACCAACCTCTATAGTGTCACCGCCTCTACAGTAAAAATCCATCACCAAAAACTCTTTGTGACAGCAAGCTCTATTAGTGGTCACTGCTCTTAGCAGTAAAGAATCCCCTAGTCCAACCTGCCTGTTGCAGCTAGATCTATAGTGTCCACTTCACTGCTCTTACAGCACCAGTAAGTGAACCTTAAGAAATCTAGACTATCAATTTCTATCAAGGGAATGTAGTTGAAATGACCAAGTTTTCCTGGTTTCTTAAGCTTTACATGGTATTTTACTTAATATAGTGGACTCCGCTCTAAGCAAAAAGTGGATTCAAATCACTGGAGTATAATACTGAAAGTAACACAAGAACAGTACAGAATAAGTAATGTATGGACACAGTGACTGCTCCAGCAGAATAGTGAGTGCAGCTCTGGATGGATAATACATAATGTAACACGGGATCAGTACAGATAAGTAAATGTAGTCAGACACAGTGACTGCTCCAGCAGAATAGTGAGTGCAGCTCTGAGGATACTACAGGATGTACTCCAGATCAGTAAAGGATAAGTAATGTATGTACACAGTGACAGCACAGCAGAATATGAGTCACTATCTGGAGTAATAATACAGGAGTAACTCAGGACAGTACAGGATAAATAATATTAAGTTACAGATGACTGCACCAGCCGAATAGTGAGTGCAGGTCCGGAGTATAATACAGGATATAACTCGGATAGTGCAGGATACGCAAATGTAATGTAGGAGCACAGTGACTGCCCAGCAGAATATGAGTGCAGCTCAGTAGGATAATCCAGGTGTAATTCAGGATTCAGTACAGGATAAGTTATGTATGTACACAGTGACTTGCACCAGCAGAATAGTGATGCAAGCTCTGGAGGATAATACAGAAGTAACAGATCCAGAACAGGGATAAGTAAAGTAAGTACAGTGACTGCACCAGCAAAAAAGTAGTGCAGCTCTGGAGTATAATTCTGAAAGTAACAAAAATCAGTACAGAATAATAATGTAATGTATTACACATTGGGAACTTCTCCGCAGAATAGTGAGTTGCAGTCTCGGAGTATAATAAAGCAAGAACTCAGGATCCTCTACAGGATAAGTAATGTAATGAATGATACACATGTGACTGCAACAGCAATATAGTGACGCAGCTCTGGAGTATAATACAGGATGTATCACAGGATCAGTACAGGCATAAGTAATGAATGTACACATTGACTGAGAGACTGCACCAGCAAAAAGTGAGCTGCAGCTCTGGAGTCAAACAGGATTTAACTCAGATGAACAGTACAGGATAAGTAATGTATGTACACAGAGTGACTGCACCTGCTGAATAGTGAGTGCAGCACTGGAGGATAATTCAGATGTAACACAGGATCAGAACTGTATGTACACAGTGACTGCACCAGCAGAATAGTGAGCGCAGCACTGGAGTATAACCACAGGAAGTAACCTCAGGATCAGTAACAGGATAAGTAATGTATGTACACAGTAACTGCACCAGCAGAATAGAGAGCGCAGCTCAGTGAGTATACCCCAGGATGTAAACTCAGGATCAGTACAGGATACGTAAATGTATGTACACAGTGACTGCACCTCCAGAATATGGATTGCCGCTCTTGGAGGAAATAATACGGATGTAACTCAGGAATCAGTAAAGTATGTACACCAGTTACTGCACCATCAGAATAGAGAGCGCAGCTCTGGAGTATAACACAGTAATGTAACTCAGATCAGTACAGGATAAGTAAAGTATGTACACAGTGACTGCACCTGCAGAATAGTGGATGCAGGCTCTGGAGGATAATACAGGATGAACTCAGGATCAGGTAAATGTATGGACACAGTGACTGCACCTAGCAGAATAGTGAGCGCACCTGGAGTATAATACGGATTAACTCCGGATCAGAACAGGATAATTAATGTATGCACACAGGTGACTGCTCCAGTAAATATGTGAGTGCAAGCTCTGGAGGATAATACAGGATTAACTCAGATCAGTACAGGATAAGTAATGTATGATCAGTGACTGCAACCAGCAGAATAGTAGTGCAGCTCTGGATGTTAATACAGATGTAACTCAGGATCAGTACTGGATAATTAATGTATGTTACCCAGTGACTGCACCACAAATAGTGAGCGCAGTTCCTGGAGTATATACAGGATGAACTCAAGGATCAGTACCGGATAAGTTAATGATATGTTACACAGTGACTGCACCAGCCTAATAGTGAGTGCAGCTTCTGGAGGATAATACAAGGAAGTAAATTAGGAGCAGAACAGATAAGTAATGTAATTACTAATCAATTTAACTTTTTTTCCCTACATATAACATGTAGCTCAAATGTGAACCTATCCATTAAGTTGTGTTCCCCTTACTGTACCGCAAAGTCTTTAGTATATTTTTTCATATAGATTTTAAGCCAGAATTTCTGAGCCGATACAGATTTAGTTTGAATTACCTTTTGGGCCTCTGTGGTATGTGACCTATAAGGGAAATGCTTTACCTCTATGTATGACCTAACCTACATTCAGGAGTGTGCGATACAGAGGTAACTCAGGCACAGTAACAGGATAAAACTAATGTATGACCACAGTGACTGCTCCAGCATAATAGTGAGCGCAGCTCTGGAATAAAATACTAGGATGTAACTCAGGATCAGTACAGGATCAGTAATGTATGTACAGTAACTGCAGCATCTAGAATAGTGAATGCAGCTCTGGAGGATAATACAGGATTTAACTCGGGATTCAGTACAGATAAGTAATGTATGGTACACAGTTAGTGCACCAGCAGAATAGTGGAGTGCAGCTCTTTCAGGTGCAGCCAATCACATTTGTGGTGTGTCTCTTAGAGGGCGAGCGCTTGTGCTGCTTGCTGCTGGTGGCTGTGTGTGTTTGTTCCTCCTGCCCTGGTTGTCTGCTCCCTCCTCCCAGGGAGGGAGTGAGTATTTTTTTTTTTATTTGCTGGCAGAGTTCTGAGCAAATCAGCCCCCGTCTCCTGTTCTCATCTAGGGCCGTGGTGAAGGAGAAGCCAACTTTGGACCTACAAGGAGGACTCGGGGGAAAGAAGATCTGCAGGATCCGCAGCAATGTGGCTTCTTTTTGTGCCCCTGGGGGAGTGGGGTTCTGAAGAGACTTTTAAAAGCCGCAAGTCTTCATCAGCAAGGAAGACCTGTCCTGCTGCAAGCTCGGGTGAGTGTGGCCCTTCCGGGGGCCGAGAACCAGCCGAGATTTCACTGGGGTTGAGGCTGATTTAGAGGAGAAAAGGCTGGGGCATGCGGAAGCCTCGGGAATCAAGTGTCCACGAAAATGGTTCCGAGTTATGTGTCACCTCCGTGAGTAAGAAGACACCAGCAAGACCCTGAGGAGCTTCACCGTGAGGAGCTGCGCATGGTGAGGGCCCAGCTTGGGGTGGCCCCCAAAAGAAAGAAGAAAGGGGCTTGCCAAAGCCATGTGAACAGCTCAAGTAGATTATATTTGAACTGGAGGAAACGGCGAACCATGCAGAGGAGATAAGCGGCCCTTTAAAGGGAGAAAACATTTAAATGAGGAACGCTTCCCCAGAGCTGGCTGAAGGAGGAAGGGAGAAGGCGGATGGGGCTGGGTGCCTCTCCGCCCCGCGCATAAGCCAGGAGGGGGAACGACCCTGCAGTGGAGGAGGACATGGATTATGAGATTGACCATGCCGGATCACACCCAGCTTTCCTGCCGGAGGCGCCGTACAGTGGGACTCCCTGCACAGCAGGCAGCGATGTCACCTATGCCGCACTGGCGGCTCGGGCGGGGGATGAGAGCGAGCCCGGCAGCCCGGGAGGGGCCCCTAATAATGGCACAGATCCAGCTCCTGGAGTCCCAGTTGCTTTCCATGACTTGTGCATTGGAGATGATATGCCAGAGAGGCGCCTGGGGGCATAAAAAAAAGCTAGAAAGAACCAAGACACCAGGAGCAGTAAAAATTGTGTAATACCCCCCTTCCCTGGGACCCCTGGTCGGCCGGCTGGGGTCAGCCCACTGTAAGGAGCCCCGCTTCTCACCCAGCCCGTGTCCTCAGTGGACTCCGGTGCAGGAGGGCTGGGGAGAATGAGGTATCCAACATGGCTGGAGCTCTGGCTCAGTTTTGCAATAGCAGGGAGGGAGCTGGCGCAGTACCGGCTGTAGAGCCGGACAGTAAGGTAGCTCGGTGCGCCCGAGGCCCCTTTCACGCATCCAGCTGCCCCGAAGGACTCCGCATCATCAGAGCATTTGGAGCCACCCGGGCTGAGGACGTTGAGCCTCCCAAAAAAAGGACTTGGACTTAGACTAAAACCTCTTTTTTGTATTGTGCTCGCTGGTCCAGAGGAGCGGCCCAGGAAAAGGATCAGCAGCATTCAGCACTGGATCAGCGCGCCCAAAACGGATACCGATGAAGCGGAGGGTAAAAGTCGGGGGTGGATGGCTGCTAAGCAGGTATGCAGGCTGTCTTCCCTTCCATAAGGGGTTTTCGGCCTGTCTGTGGGGGTCACTCAGTGCCCCAGGTTCCCAGGGATGCTGAGGTTACCCCCACCATTATGGTTGCAATCCCAATCTCACCCGGTCGGCCAGTATGAGTGAAGGGTATGAATGTGGGGGAGAACGAGGGAGGAGGTGGAGGGGGAAACATTTTTGTTTGATGTATCGGAGGGGGGGCCCCCCCCCCCCCCCCCCCCCCTTGGAAGGTGGTGTAGTGGTGGTGGGGAAGGAAGGGTGGCACATATTTACAAATGAAGTGGTTTGGATGCTAACGGAGATGGGTTGGTGAAGGTCATCGGAGTGAGAGGGAGGTGGGCCTGTCGCGGTTGCCCCCCCAGCTGTGAACATGCCCTGTACCAGTTTATGTCTAATGTACGCGGCTGGGGGGAGTAGGGTCCCTCCATGTCCTCTGGCTCTGGAGGACGGCTCTTTGCAACGCACCTCTTCTGGAGGCTCTAAAGAGAGTGAGAGATCGATCATGTAGAGGTAAGGAGGATTCTATCCTTCTGGATAGAGAGGCATGGCCGCTCAGCCTTCCGAGAGCAAAGTGGCGGGCAGACCCACGTGGGTCTCACCCCCGACAGCCGCAGGGTAGTCTCCGTAAGGATGGTAGTCCTCTGAGGTGGGTTATGGCAATGATACTGACCACCACGGGCAAAGGATGTTGAAGACTCCTGCGAAAGATGGGCTTCAAGTCAACACAGACATCTATGCTTGAATCATCCCCTATGGACCCCTAGTTCGATGTCCAGCTTTTGTTCGGCCGAGGGCCTTGCGCTCTCTCTGTCGAACCATTAGGTGGCAAAGGACAGCCAGGCTGGCAAGACTTTGCTGTCCAGGCGGTGTCTCGTCGAATAACGTGAAGATGGTGACCGTTCTAACTCGAAACCGAGTCCCTCTCTTGTATTGACATCATGACGTGGCTTGGCCGATACGGTGTAGGTGGTGGGTGTCCCTCAAAGAACAGGGACAATTTGCATCTGTCAGGGGCTTGGAAACATTTAGGTCATCGCTAAGGTTTTCGGGGGAATACGGTTTTACCATATCACCAATCCTGCTACTTCCTCAGAGAAGGGATCGCACCAGATATTCTACCAGGGCAAGCCGAACTTTGTCAGAGATCGTGGGTCAGCGCCACGCATTTCAGTGCCAGCCTGCCACGCGCAGAAGTGCATCATTGTGTGGGGCCTTAGGTCCACCTTGCTGCGTCCTGTGCACAGATTCGTTGTCACTTATGTGACCCAATTGGGACACCCGATCAAGCCGCTGTCCCCCACGTTCCTTGCCAATGTGTCAATACCCCCGCGGAAAAGCCATGGAAGCAGGTTCTGGCTGGGGGGGAGACTGGCAGCGGTGAATTAGTGAGTGGCTAGTGAGGAAAAAAAGGGGGAAGCAGAAGACGCCTGCCCAACTAAGGCTCAGGAAAAGCGCAAAAGAGAGCGTTGAGAGGGCGAACCCGGGCCCTCAGTCAACTGGGGATTCTAGGGTGACCTCTATCCCGCACCTGATGCTGATGCTACCCTGCTGAGGCCCCCAAGGATCTTGAACTGAAATGAGGAAACTGGAGGCTCCAAAAGAGGAAGGTGCCGACTCCCCCCAACACCCCCCCATGGTACTCAGCTGGATGGAGAAAGAGGAAGATGGCAAGAGAGGAAAGCAGGGTAAAAAGAATAAGGGGATGTAAGATCAACTCCCACCCACCAGATGCCAAAGGAAGGATACACCGACCCCCCACTGATTGTCCTCTCAAACCGGTTTCCATGACCCTTGGTGACATCGCCCCCCTCAATCGAGGAGGGGGCAGGCGGGGGGTAGGGTTCCGGAAGCTGCAAGTGACATCAGGGCCTACGGGGCGCCGAGGTCCCCCTCCCGCAGGGAAAACCTGTCCTCAGGGGAGGGACTGGCCTAGAACCAGAGGACAAGACTAGGTGATATGGACAACATCTGGGTGTCTTGAAAAGGGACAAACCTCCGACTGATGGTAGAGAATGGCACCAGGGCAGGGGAAGAAGAAAGCCGTCAAAGTTCAGTCACCCAGGAAGGCGACGCCGCACCCGCTGACGCTGCATCCATTAAGTTGCCAGCATTAAGTCAGATACTGCTTCTTTGCGGCATTTTGTATTTTTCGCCGATTAACGCAGACAACTTTTTTCTGCAGGAGACCAGGCTTGCCAGATCAGCTGCAGTATTTAAGGCTAAAAGGGAGTGGCGCCGCGAGCCTCCAAACTGGTGTCTTGCAGCCGAGCCGTATAGCGGATTTGGCCGTACTTTTTATACACCGGTACTATGCCGCCCCGGGTGATTGAATTAGAAATGGTGAGGTGCATGAAACTTAGATGTCCTCATGAAGGACAGGAACTCGTCTAGTTAAAATCTATGGGTCCCCAGTTCCAGTGGACCGGAAAGTGTCCTCTTTATGAGGATCAAGCCCGATCATTTTTACAAGTCGGCAGGTGTCTTTGAGGGGACTTCAATCCGTCACGAGGCCCCCCCACCCCCCCCCAGGGGGGGGACAGGGGAGGATTCCACGAGACAAGCTGACTAATGACAGCGTCGCGATGAATAGCATAGCTAGTGAGGCTCGCCTGTGGAGTCCACATCCGGCACACCCCAGGCCCACGCGGGTTCACCTAACATAGTGGTAGTTATGTAGGACTAGGCTAGACAGGTTTTATTTAAAGGAGGAGGCATCTCTTCACGGTGTCTGCTGTTGAGGTGGAATTCTCCGACCACTGTTTAATTTTTGTTTCCTCTGAATGTTACAGAGACCTCCCCCTATGGGAAAGGAGTTACTTGTAGGGGCTCATCGTCTCTCTTGGAATAAGCGGAGATCAAGACAGTCCTTGAGGATTTTTTTCAGAGCCCTGTACCATATGATGGGTCGTGCAGTAGTAAGGCAGATGGTGGGAGATGCTTCAAACAAAGGGTGTCCAGTTCTTCCGCAGCTCTGAGGCTCAGGAGCCTGAGCAGTTATCGCCTGGACCAGGTCTGAGATGAAGACTCGAATGTCTTAGTCTCGACTGGGGTCGCCCGCTGAGGAGATGCTCCAAATGAAGTCCTTGCTCATGAGGTTTCAGTATGACAGACACGCATCTTTGGTTTTTGAGGAGGATTATGGGATGCCGCTCGCCAACCGACCCTTACAGAAACTGCAAGTATGTCAGTGATAGTAAGATTTGTGTCAGTACTGATTGATAGAGAACGGGGTCCCGAGAAGGACTAGATCAGGGATCCTGGGGTTGACAGATCCTACTACTCACATCTATGGCGAGGAGGGATCTTGATCGGGATAGGATTCCGGCTTTCCTGGCTGAACAGTTCCCTGAACCGGGAGTAGACCCCTCTCTTGATGTTATTGATAGAAGAGATCAGAGAAGAGAAATCATCCTGGCGATTGAGGGGCTCGCCCCAAAAAATCGCCAGACTGATGGTTTTAACATCTGAGTTGTATAAGACCTTATAAGGACACCTTGGTCCCCCTCATGACTGAGGTAATAAATGAGTGTCACTCCGCAGACATTCTGCCAAAAGTCATTGAGGAGGTCAGCTTTGGTCCTTCTGTCCAAGGTAAGATCCTTCCACATTGAGAATAGGCGTCCCATAGCGCTGCCAATGTGGACAAAAAAAGATTCTGGCAAGGTGCTGTTTAATCGGTTGGTGAAGTTGCACCCCAGCTCCTTTCAGGAGCCCAGCACTGCTCTGTACCAGGTCGCAGTACGTTTTATGCTGTGCTCATGTCCCGGGATAGCAGTGGACAGGGCAGGCTGGTCACTGGACAGGGGTACGGCGGCCTGCTGTCCTTGGATCAGGCAAAAGCGTTTGATCATGTTACCATTAGTACCTCTGGTCCGTCCTCCTGAGATAAGGCCCGCCGGGAGGTTTGTTGATATGGTTAAGACCTTTAACCTGGGGGACGATGTGTTTCCCACTTGTTACGTTATGATTGCCGCCTTTTGAGGTGGATCTGGGGTTCGCCAAGGTTGTCCCTGAGCCCGCAACTGTAATGTGTTGCAATCGATCCTGTCTTAGTGAGGATGGATTGTGGACCATGGCGGGGCGGAATGGACCGGCGCTCCGAGGCCACTCTGAAGGGTGTGGTGGCTTACGCTGATGACGTAACCATCTTCGTGTCCTCGCGAGGGGAGGCGGAGTGGGTGCTGTCAGAGGTAGAAGGCTACTCAGAGTCTTCTGGGTCCTAGATCACTGGAAAGTGTGATAGTCTCTGGCTGGTAGGAGGAGAATTCACTGGTTTTGATTCTCCCGGACACCCTTCCCGAGCCCCAGGATACAGCAAAAAGTTCTCGGCCATAGAATTAGGCCAAGGGATTACCCCACTTCAAAACTGGACAGCAGGCTTAAGATTGCCGCACAGAGTTGGATCAGTGGAAGGGTGGTCCTTTGACACTCAGGGAAAGGGTTATCATTATCAAAACATAACCTGGCTCTCTTTCTGTGTATCTGGGCAGTGTGGTGCCTCTTGCCGGAAATCCTTTCTGGACCTCGGATCTACAGTATCTGTTCTTCAAGATGTATGGGGAATAGTCGAACCTAGTCAAGAGGGAGGTTACATGACCGTAACGAGGAACTAGGAGGTTGGTAAAGGCAACCCTGTGGTGTTCCTTTGGAACAACCTTTATTAAGATCAACCGTGCCAGACCTCCTGAAAGAGAGGGCTCCTCCGAGGGTGTCTCCTGTCCGGGTGAGGGTTTCGGCCTTCTCCCGGAATGGGAGACAGTAGTCAAGTGAAGGATTGTGCGCCACGCCTCATGGCATCTCCCAGCCTACTCTTCCCCTGGTTCTGAAGGGTTCTGCGCGGTGGGGTCTGGGGATGTGGGAGAGATCAGGACTCAGTTGGAGGAAATTCCTTGACATAGTGGTTCTGTTGACCCATTTCCCAGAAACCTCTGCCCTCAGGGACTGCCCAAGCCGGGATCAGGAGGATGTTGCGGACTTTTGATTCTATTCTATCAGGAGCCCCTCGAAGATTTTGGGACTTGGCTTGGCGCTGCGTCCATGAAGCTGGTGTTTGAGGGACAATCTGAAGTTTACAGATCTGAGGCCGGGGGTGTCCCTCGGCGAGGAGTGCGGTGGCCCTGCTGGTAGAGCATGGACCACATCCTGCTTCATTGTCCCTTTAACACAGAGGTTTACACAGGGTGGGAGCTCCATTGGCTGCCCAGCTGCATTCCACACCTATGCGGAATGGTCCTATGAAAAGGGAAGGGAGCAATCAGCACACCTGGGAGGTTCCGGGACCGGACCACGATTTATTTCTAATCAGCTTATTGGTCAGGTACTTACCACACGTGAGCACGCGCGGTGCTTAGTATCGACGCAGCGAAATTCCTCCCCGGGATGATTTGGTTAGGAACATTCCTCGGTGACCTGGTGAAGGTGCGCTCTCTGGAGTACGTAGAGGTCTGGGCAGTAGAGCCCTTTCCATTGAGAGGGGCTTTGCCTTTGGAGTACCCCGCTTGTCGTACTCCCTTCCAGGTGGTGTGCTGATTCTGCACTGTAGGATTTTTGTTTTGTTTTGGTGACTGTGTGAGGATATAGGGCTTGCAGGTGCCGAATCTTGGGCTTTTGGGTGTGGCCTGGAAAAGTCTGATATGTTTTGTTCATTTATTGTATATATTCTTGTATTTGTAAAATTTGTATATTATATCATGGTGTTGGGATTGGGGCTTATATAGTTAGGTTGGTGGGGGAAAAGGGGGGAGGGGTCTTGGGTTTATGGACTTAGAGGACCTTGGGGGACATTTGGGGAATAAAAAAAAAAAAAAGACAAAATCCTGACTGATTCACGGACGTCCGTCAACATGTGCTTGGGGGCATTGATCTGGGTCAGTTCAGGGCCAAAAAAAAAGGAAAAAAAAAAAGATGTAAACGAAGGGAAAAAATGGGTTACTGTTTTATTTTTATTTTTTTTTTTTTACTTATTGGTTTGTTTGGAGAAGGGCGGAAGAAAAAAAAAAAAAAAAGAAATTGTGGTGTACTTTTGTTGTTGTTTGTTATGGGGGAGGTTTTGTTTTTACTATTTTTTCTATGTATACAACCGGGCCAGGGCATGATGGGTTGTAATTATATATTGTATATAATAGTGAGTGACAAATATTGTAAATAGTTGTCTTTGTGGGCAGTTGAATGTTTGGTCGATCGTGATTAGTAAAAACTGTGATGAGGTGTAATACTTTGTCCTGTAAATTGGCTTCAGCATTTTCGGTGAAGTATTTGTATTAATTTTATTTGTTAAGTTTTAAAATTTTAATAAAAGAAATACCAGGATGAACTCAGGATCATACCAGTAATAAGTAAGTATGTACAGTGCCCAGGCATCAGCAGAAAGGTGAGTGCAGCTCTGGAGTATAATAAGATGTAACTCGGATCAGTACAGTGATAATAATTGTATGAACAGTGACTGCACAGCAAATAGTGTGTGCAGCTCAGAGTATAATACAGGATGTAACACAGGAACAGTACAGGATAACTAATTATGTAACATGACTGCACCACGCATAAAGTGAGTGTAGCTCTGGAGTATAATACAGATGTACCTTCAGAATCAGTACAGATACAGTAACTTATTGTACACCAGAGACTGCACCAGCAGAATCGTGTGTGCAAGCGCTGAGTAAAAATACAGGATGTACTCAGGATCAGTAACAGGATAAGTAATGTAATGATACACAGTGACTGGCATCAAGCATAATAAGATTGCAGCCCTGGCGTATAATCAGGATGTAACTCAGATCAGGTACAGGATAATATGTAATGTACAGTGACTGGCACCAGCAAATAGTGAGTGGCACTCTGGAGAATAATACAGATGTAACTCAGGTCATTACAGATAAGTAATTATGTACAGTGACTGCACCAGCAGAATAGTTGAGTGCAGCTCGGAGTTAAATGACAGATGTAACTCAGGATCAATACAGATAAGAAATGTAATAGTAATGTACCCAGTGACTGGCACCAGCAAGAATAGTGAGTGCAGCTCGAGATATAATAAAGGATGTATCTCAGGATCAAAAAGGATACGTAAGTAAATACACTTGACTGCAGCAGCAGAATATTGAGTGCAGCTTTGGAGTATAATACAGGATGCAACTCAGGATCAGTACAGGATAAGTAAGGTATGATATAGTGGAACGCACCAGCAGAATAGTGAGAGCAGCTCTGATTACATACAGGATGTAACTCAGGATCAGACAGAAAAATAATGTATGTACACAGTGACCAGCACCAGCAGAATAGTCAGTGCTAGCTCTGATTGATAATACAGGAAGTAACTCCAGTATCAGTACAGGATAATAATGTATTTACACAGTGACTGCTCAGCAAATAGTGGAGTGCAGCTCTGAGGTAATACAGGATGTAACCTCAGGATCTACTGGATAAGTAATGTAGAGAAACAGTGACTGCACCAGCAGAATGTGAGAGCAGCATCATGAGTATAATACAGAATTAACTCAGGATCAGTACAAGATAGTAATTGTATTTACACAGTGACAGCACCAGCAAATATGAGTGGGCAGCTCCAGAGGATAAATACAGGATGTAACCAGCGATCAGTAACTGATAATGTAATGTAATACAGTGACCTGCACAGCAGAATAGTGAGTGCAGCTCTTGAGTATACATACAGGATGTAACACAGGATCATACGGATAAGTAATGTCATGTACACAGTGACAGCACCAGCATAATATGGTGCAGGAAAACACAACCCACTTAGACTGGATATGTTGTCGATGTTGATGAATCTTTTCTTAGCCTGATGTCAGATTCTCATTAGCAGCAATCTCTAAGTGGTGCCAAAGGGATGTGAGTTTGCATTCCGGAAATCAGTGGTCGTCCCATCACCTGAGTCTGTGACCTATGCTATCATTGTGAGTGGGTTTCCCTTTTAACACCCCGGGGTCTGGCAGGACTCCTCCGCTTCACACTCTAATTGTTGTTTATTGTCGCCTGCCTCACACGAGCAGCGATGACATAAATCAGATGAGTGAGGTTCGCGCGGATCCTCCACCCTTCATTCCTCAGCGCTTTATGGAAACACAGCTGTGAAATCGTAAGATTCAAAACTTAATGGAATTACCAACCATAAAAACAAACGTTTAACAGTAATTAAGGCTCCTGCCGCAATAAAATACTATTGGAAATGACATTCGAATTGCATTAAGAAACTAGAACGACAGCCAGAGACGGATCGACTTACCAGCCCGGCTGCGAGCCCAGAGGCGGGTGCAGAGGAGGGGCGCAGGCTCAGGCTTTGTTACAGGGACGATTTAGGGACACAGAACAGGGTGAGGGAACGCAGGTATTCTCCCCCAAACAAAACCGAGAGAGGACTCCTGACTTGGGGGAAATTCCAAACCCATAAATGGTGACAGGAAAAAAATCAGGAAGAAACCCTTGATGGGAGCCGGGTTTTCACCAAAACATAAAAAGCCCGTCCCGTAAAATAGGGGGGAAAATATTTTATAGTTATATTTGTACTTAGGGGGATTTTTAGTATTATTTTGTTGTTAAATGAGAGCAGTATTTTAGTAGTTATATTGTGGTTTCATAGGGGGGTATTATATAGGTTTTTAAATTTTTTTTCATAGGAGGCAATATTTTTTTTGTTTGTTATATTTTTGTACATTGGGGAAAAGTATTTTAGTAAATTTTATTCTTTTACATAGGGGGCAAGGGGTTTTTAGTTTTAATTTTTTAAAAATAGGGGGAAATATTTTAGTATCATATTCTTGTCATTGGGGGCATTTTTTATAGTATTTTAAATTTTTGTACAGGGGGGGCAGTATTTAAATAGTTTTTTTTAAATTTTTTTTTGGGACATAGAGAGCAGTATTATAGGAGTTATATTTGTTGTACAAGGGGGAGTATTATGTAGTTAATTTGGTTTTACATAGGGGGCAGTTTTTAAAGTTTTTATTTTTTTGTACTTTGGGGCAGTAAATTTTAGTATTTTTATTCTTGTACATAGGGAGCAGTTTTTAAAGTAGTTATATTGTTGACAAAGGGGGAGTATTATGTTTTCTATTTTGTAAAATTGGGGGAGTATTATTGGGAGTTAATTCATGTTCAAGGGGCGTATTAAAATAGTTATATTTTTTGTAAATGGGCATATTATAGAAATTTTTTCCTTTTTTCATAGGGGCAGTATTTTTATAGTTATATTCCCGTTTCAATTTGGGGGCTTATTATAGTAGTTATATTCTTGTAATACAGGCCCGTTTTTTAGTAGTTATATTTTGGGCCCTAGGAGCAGTATTAGGAGTTATAGTCTTGTAAAAAGGAGGGAAGAAATTTTACTAAATTATGTTCCTGAAAATTAAGGGGCAGATTATAGATATTCTGGGAAATAGAGGGCAGTATTATAGTAGTTATATTCCCTTTTACATAGAGGCAGTATTATAGTTTTTTAAGCTTGTACAAGGAGCGTATTATTTTGTAGTATATTCTTTTACATTTGGGGGCAGTATTATAAATAGTTATATTCTTTTTACATAGGGGCAGTATTATTGTTTTTAATTTTTGTACATAGGGGGGCCGTATTATAGTTTTTTATTCTTTTACATAGAGGCCCGTTTAAAAGTAGGGTTTTTTTTGTACATAGGGGGGAGTAAAAAAAAGTGTTATATTTCTTTGACATAGGAGGGATATTTTGTAAAATTTTTTTCCCGTACATAGGGGGCAGTATTTTAGTAGTTATTTTTCTTGTACATAGAGGGCATATTAGAATAGTTATATTCTTTACATAGAGGGCAGTATTATAGGGAGTTTTTTTTCTTGTACATAGAGGGCCCGTATTATAGAAATTATATTCTTTTTTACTTAGAGGGGAGTATATAGTATTATATTTTTTTGTACATTGGGGGCAGTATTTAGTAGTTATATTTTGTACAGGGGGCAGTTTTTTAAATATTTTTTTTTCTTTGTACATTTGGGGCCCGTATTAAGTGTTATATTCCCGTACATAGGAGCAGTATTAAAGTAGTATATTCTTGTACCCTTGAGGGCAGATTTAAAATTGTTATATTCTTGGGACATAAGGGGGAGTATTTTAAAAAGTTTTATTTTTTGTACTAGGGGGCAGTGTTTAGTAGTTATATTCTTGTACATAGAGGGGGTATTTTAAAATAGTTATTTTTTTGTACATAAGGGGAGTATTTTTAGATTTTTATTCTTTTAAAATAAGGGGCAGTATTATTTGGGAGTTATATTCTTTTACATAAGGGGGAGTATTATAGTTGTTATTAAATTTTTGTACATAGGGGGCCGTATTATAGTATTTTATTCTTGGGACATAGGAGGGGAATTATAGTATTTTTTTTTCTTTTTAAAATAGGGGGCAGTATTATAAAAGTTTTTATTCCCGGGACATAGGAAACAGTATTATTGTAGTTATATTCTTGTACAAAAGAGGGGAATTTATAGTAGTTATATTCTTGTAAAATTTGAGGGCAGATTTTAGTAATTTTTATTCTTGTGCATTTTGGGGGGAGTGTTATAGTTGTTTTTATTCTTGTACATTTGGGGGGCAAAATTTTTTAGTAGTTAATTTTTCTTTTTCATAGGAGGCAGTATTTTAGTTTAAATTTTTATTTTTTTACTTTGGGGCATATTATAAATAGTTACATTCTTTTACATAGGAGCAGTATTTAGTAATTATATTTGGTCATAGGAGCAGGGATTATAAAACAGTTTTATTTTTGTTTTATAGGGGGGCAATTTTTATACAAATTAAAATTCTTGGGCATAAGCAGTTTTTTTAGTAGTTATATTTTTTTGTAATTTGAGGGGAGTTTTTAAAAGTTATTTTTCTTGACATACATTTTTGTATAATAGTTTTTTAAATTTTTGTTTTTGCAGTAAGGGCCTTTTAAGTTCCCAGTACTATCCATGTAATTGTCACTCTTAAAGGACATAACAGTCCATCACGAGGCCCGTTAAAAACTGTAAACTATTACCAAACTGTACGAAATCCATTGGAGCCAGTAGCGTAATACAGACTCCCATGTTTGCTATGTTTATGTGCAAAACAAATTTTCCTTTTGGGGGGTTTCACCTTTGGCATGTGAAAAGTTAACCCTTATGATTTATGAAATAATTTAAAAAACTGTATTAGACCCCAAAGACAAAAATTTAAAATCCCCCGGGACTAAAGTTTTAAATCCCCCCAAAAATCGTGGCTCCCCATAACAAATACCTATAGCGGCTAATGGTTATCATACTGTACTTAAATAATTAGGACAATGTAAGCAGTGCTTCCAATTAAGCCGAGCCTTTACTTTAAGCCTTATTACAAGGATAATTATCGGTGATTCATTTAGCGAATAAAACTTCAAGTGCAAGTAAAAATGATTCCGGCTTTTTATCATTGAAATATTATGTATCAGGGAAGTGCGGCGGGGTGACACTGCAGCTCTGACACTCGCATCGCGAAAATTTCTGTTACAAGAGGGTCTCGCCTACATAAAATAGACAAGTGGCCATGAAGAGCGCAAATACGGATGGAATAGAAATGGCCACCGCTGTATACAATCAAGTGCACAATGACTGCTGTGACACAGTGGTTCTCCTCCTAGGATCTCCCACTTTTTCCAAACTACTTCTCCCAGCATACTCTCATTGATGAATACTGGGTGTTGTAGTTTTGCAGTATCTGAAGAGCCCCACGTTGGCTGTGACTCTACAGAGCCTTGAATTGGCCCCATCTCAAGTAAAGATTTTTATCAACATAGAAGTTTGAACCCATTGTCATCAAATAAGGTTGTTAATTGGCAGAGATTCAAATCAAAGGGGTATTCCCATCTGATTGAGAAGCTTTAAACATGTAGGCAAAGGTTAATAGACACTATTAACAAATACATTGCTGTTCTGATTTTGCTTCTTTTCAGAGCTAGAGCAGTTCTTATCTCCTGCTTGTGTACACTAGCTTCCCTAGTTTACCACCCACTTTTCTCTGCTCTAGCATCCCTGGTTAGGAAGGTGATGTCCCTCTCTACTGTGCCTTATCAGCAGCACCAAAGCATGTATATCTTTATTACTGACAAATCTTAAAGGGCAGTTGACATGAAGTAAAAATGACGTGGGAATTTTGAAAATTAAATAATAAACATTTTCACCATTCATAATTATTAAAAATTCTGCACCGTTTTTGTTTTAGCTGCTCCTTTAGTGATCCATTGTTTACAGCTCGTCTCCAGGGGATACGACCAGGGCTGAGAGCTCCTCAGTCCTGGTCGCACATGCTCAGACGTCACCTCTCCTCTCAGGCAGCTATTGAGTGTTCATACCCTTGGTGCTGTCATCCTACTCCCTTCCTCTGGACTTATTCGTAATTAGTCAAAAAATTATAATAAAACAAAAGTAACCTCAATGAGGTCTGTGCATTGATTAAGAGTAAAAAAATATCCACAGGTTTGGTTCCTGCAGGGATTTGAACTTAGGACCCTTGTGCTTTAAGCAAAAATGTTACCTCTGAGCTACATTGTAGCTACTCACAGCTCTACATATAAACAGACCTTTCTTTGACGAGAGAGGAAAGGCCCGGTGATGTCATCCTGCTGGGTCACATGATATGAAATTCAAACAAATCACACACGCCCCCTTCTGAGCACACAGAGCTGAAGAGCTGGATGCAGGAGGTATGAAATGAGATCTGCTGTTAAATCCCTTCCACTACCAATGTCCTTTGTAACAGGTTCAGCTAGAAATAGTAGAGCTGAAATGCCTGAGGCTGTAGAATCTCCCAAAGTCTGAACAGGAAGCGGGGGCCTGAATCTGTAGAACCGTCCACAGCCTGAACAGGAAGTGAGAGCCTGAAGCTGTAGAACCACGCACAGCCTGAACTAGGAAGTGGGAGTCTGAAGCTGTAGAACCACGCACAGCCTGAACTAGGAAGTGGGAGTCTGAAGCTGTAGAACTGGCCACAGCCTGAACAGAAAGTGGGAGCCTGAAGCTGTAGCGCCGCCCACAGCCTGAACAGGAAGTGGGATTCTGAAGCTGGAGGAGGAGGGGGAGCAGGTGACAAAGCCAGATGGGAAATCCTCATTTAAGGCAGCTCTAAAGCAGTTTTTATTACTCTATTGATTTTCTCAAAACAAGTGACCTAAGGACCAGACTTCCCTGTTTACATGCGGTACTTAAAGGAGTTGTCCAGTTTAGAAAGACACCCTACTATAAAACGCTCAGTAAATAAATGGACAGTCCTCTGTTCAGAATACTCATCTCTTGGCCAAAATAAGAACAATTACAAAGAGCATCTCTCCTTCTGGAGGACCTGTATAATGCAATCCTTCCTGTACTACGGACGTCTCGTCCATACGCTCCCGTTGCCCCAGCCAGCATTCTATCACTGTGGACTTATTATCCTGTGTGGAGGTTCTCTCCTATACCGGGTCCATACTGGATTTCATCCATTCTTTATATATACACTTTAAGATCCTATCTCCTATATTGGATGTTCTTGATAAAGGCATTCGCCGAAACGTCGTCCATATTAACATCCACAATTTCTTTGGCTTACTACTGCCACTTGTATATATGAGCACTTGTTGAGTATGTCTACAGTATTTTGGATGATTTTTCAATACGTTCTTCTGCTCAGTGTGAATAAAAATCCCTGTTATATTTGCATCAATTTGGTGTGCCGTGGTTTCTATTTGACTGTATAATGCAGGCAGCCAACTGATTTGAATGGAGACTGTAGTGCTTACAGTCCCCTGTGGTGGCGCTGTGGGGAATTTGTACACTGACGCCTAAGTGTACTGTCACGTACACACTCACCAGCACGTGACTGGGGGCCACTGTAATGGGGTAGATTTATCTCCACTTGTGCTCACCTCTCAATCAGGTAGCGAATCAAGCTTAAATCGCACCACAAGACAGTTCCAGCACCCCAAAGTTATCCGCTGCCACCACCTTCCTTCAATAATCCAAAAAGGAATCAGCCTGAAGGAATCTGATTCCTAACAGATATTCTAAAAACACATAAAAAATGCTTACAGGGTCACCTCACTGCTCTCCAGCAGCTACAAAAAAAAAATACACTCCTTCAAGGAAATGGATCCGTGCAACAACAAGAACTTACATATTAATGGTAATTTTAATATGAGCAATTTTCAATGCTTACATAAACAAAATACACTAACAACGACTATGATATACGCATCAATACAGTTATGAAAATAAAAGGGAGAAAATGAGAAAGAATTCACACTTACAATGTTTCAGTTTTCAAGTCCAAGGGGTACTGGTAAAGGAGAATGGAACACAGCTCAATCAGAAATTGAACCCCAGGCTATGAACACAGATTTGAGTCTGGCCATGTGTTTTATAGGCCCAAAACTCTCTCCAGGTTTCCCCTCCTCTCTCATATTTGCCTACTCTTTTACTGGCTGAAAATATAATGAGGTGGGTGGACACTTGATTGTCTTATGAGGGTGGTTGCTTACTATCCTCACATGATGGCAATCACGGACTGCGCTTCTGCTGTGGACAGATCAATGACCTCTGCACTGTTATGCCTAATGATTTTATGGTTGGGGGGTCATAGGTCATCAGGTATTCTGGACAGCTTGCATATACAACTTTGGCAAAAAACGAATAAAACCCATGTTATCTAAACATTTGAGTTAAGTAACAGTCAAAAGGCTGGGGTGAGAATCTGCAGACACAGGCTACAAATCCCATTCCCACAGGGGGAGGGGGTGTGTGGAGGCTCACACTCTAAGACATGGTTTAATGACAATCCAGAATACATTTAATTTTCAGTGTACTACATTACGCCTCCCTACATTACATGTACAATTTCCCAGCAGCACCACCACAGGGGAAATTAGGTATTACACAATGCCAATTCACATCAATGAGCTGTCTTGTATACTGCAGGACAGGGCAGGTCCTCCAGAGAGACAGACGCTCGTTGTAACCACTCTCAACTCTGAACAAAAGACGAAGATCCTGAACAATGGACTCCTCTCTATAAACTAAGAATTTAATAATGAGGTGTATGAAAACGTTTTTCTAAACTGTAGAAACCGCTTTCATGTACTCATAATGGTTGTCACTTCCCGTACCCCTCTGTCGTTGCCGACCTACACAGTGCAATAGATGACAATAATCAAATAAGCGATAAGCAGGACCTTGAACCTTTGCTCTACTGAGATATGATGGGTTTTATTTCAGAATCTAAAGCCTCTTGTATATAATGTGTGTGACCTATCACTGAACCAGTCTTGCAGTGTCGGGCTAAGGTGCTAGAGCCCCAGGAGTTGATTCCCGGGGCCCATTAGTGGAGTACATTCTTGAGGTCCACCAGTGTAGTCAACTCCTGGGGTCCACTAGTGGAGTTGATTCTTGGGTCTCACCAGTGGAGATTTTTATGACCCCACCAGAAAAGTTGACATGTGGGGCCCACCAGTGGAGTTGATTCTTGGGTCTCACCTGTGGAGTTTATTATTGGGGACCACCAGAGCAGTTGCTCCTTGAGGGCCACCAGTGGAGTGAAATCCTGGGGCCCACCAGTGGAGATGATTCTTGATTCCCACCAGTGGAGATGATTCTTGGGGCTCACCAGTGGAGATGATTCTTGGGGTCCACCATTGGAGATAATTCTTGGGGCCCACCAGTGGAGTTGATTCTTGGGGCCCATCAGTGAAGTTGATGCTTAGGGCTCAGCAGTCGGATTGATTCTTGGGTCCACCAGTGGAGTTGTTTCTTGGGGCCCACCAGTGGAGTTGTTTCTTGGGGCCCACCAGTGGAGTTGATTCTTGGGGCCACCAGTGGAGTTAATTCTTGGGATCCACCAGTGGAGTTGATTCTTGGTTCCCACCAGTGAAGTTCATTCTTGGGGCCTACCTTACACCTACTGTGCGTAACTGCACATACTGTACATGACCTTTGCTAAGGGGCCCATCGGGGTTTTCCCTGCTCTCTTATGGGCCAGTCAAAGCCTGCGGTCCTGTTAAACATGACTGGTATTATTACTTCATGGTTTTACCACTTTATGGTTAATACTGGATTCTATAAGCCATGTAATTGCTGCAAATGAAGCTAAAAAAACAAAGCAATGTATTTGGTAAAAGCTAGAGAAGGGGAAACGTTCTGGCCAATAAATCAAAGTCGCATACGGGTGGAAATCCAAATAAATGAATGTATTTCAATGCAGATGTAATTCAATGGCCTGCACCGATACTCCAGATGTTGGCCTAGCCGTATACCATGTTTACACATCCATATATGACATATACACAGATATATTGTTCCTCATCACTTACATCAGTGCATCTGATTTCCACATCCAACACGACTCTGAGATACTGTCTGTATAATGTCGTGCTTCACTCCGGCCATGATGACAGATTTATATTCAGTTGTATTTTCCCTTCTCGAATGTTGTGCTATGTAATTTTCCAGGGCAAAGTCTTTCACATACAACCTCTCGACACCAAGGAGTCACCGTTGTGACTCATCAAGCCACAAAATATATCAAAGCTGCTTATAGATGATGGGCGCTATATGTGACATTTGTATCACACGACATGTTAATCCGCTGTGGTGAATGTCAAAAAATCTTATTATAGATGCATAAATATCTATGAATAAATCCGAGATGTGTGCCCGGGAATAGTCAGGGGTTGATAACAGAATTAGGTTTTTTTTTTTTTTTTTGGTAGAATAAATGTTTGAATATGTTTTCGATATTTTAAAATTCATTTTTTTAATATTATTTTACACATGGCGTAAAAAAAAATATTAAGTTAATGACAAAAAGGAAAAAAAGTGAATTCCAAAAATGGTCAAAGATAAATAAAAAAAAGTTGGTTTAAAGTAAGAGAAATTTGAAAATTGCCAATAAAATCTAAAAAAAGTCAAAGAAATAAAATAAAAATATAGAAAATATTCATATAGTAAAAAAAAATCTAAAAAGACATTAAAATTCAATAACCCTATGGGCCATATGTATGAACCTGTTTAGGTCTAAAACTCACTTTTTTGCCCATAGGTTACTATGGGCAAAAGAGTGAGTTTTAGACCTTAACAGTTTCATACATGGGGCCCTATGTCTCCACTGCACTGACATTTTCAGGCTTTTTTTCAGCATTTTTCATTTTCTAAAACTGCTGAAAAAACGACTGAAAACCGATCCCATAGACTTATATAGTAAAAAACGTTCATTAGTCTCCACCAAATGTTTTTTTTTACTGCTCGTTTTTGCTGCTGGTCATCTTTTTGAAACAAAAAAACAACAACAGAGCAGGGCAGAAAATTTAATATTGGAGTCTATGTAAAGCGCAGGACGTTTTTTTGGCACTTTTTTTTTTGCAGAAATCCACAGCAATTACAATGCTGTGCAGTTCTGCAAAAAAAGCTCCAAAAAATGCAAAACGCGCCAAAAAATAGACTTTTTCTTCAGCCGCTTGTGACAGGCAGTGGACAAAAAAATTCAGGTCAACATGTATGAACGAGGCTGCGCCAGAAGTCTGGTGTCTTTTCAGCCCGAAAACTGGCGCAGCCCTGTTCGCTATATTTTTAGTGAGGCGTACTCCAATATAAGGCGCAATACAAAGCGCCCGCGCCAAAAATCATACATGTCATCCTCAGTTTTATGAACGTTTTTAGGAACTGGTTTTCAGTGAGTTTTTGTCCAATGCCGTGTAGACCTAGCCTAATCGTAATAATAGGAAATCAGAGTCTCAGAAAGTCAAATATAGAAACAGTCAAGTCAATAAAATCTATAAAATAAAATAAATCAACAGTAACAAAAAGAAAACCAAAAACCAGTAAAAAACAAACAAGAAAAGTGAAATGGCAATGAAAAAACGTTAAAAACAAGAAATAAACTATAAAACATGACCAAAAAAATAATGAAGAAAAATCAGTGTTAAGTACAAAAAATAACTAAGAAAATAAGATACTTAGTTTATAAGATAAAAAATAAAATGTTAATTAAGATACAAGAAAACAAGAAGTGAAATATAGAAAGAAAAACTGCACATACCGTGTTTTTCGAACTATAAGACGCACTTTTTTCCCCCCAAATTTGGGAGGAAAATGGTGGTACGTCAAAGTCTGAAAAATACGGTAGGGGCGTCTTATGGTCCGGTGCCTCTTAAAGTCCGAAAAATACGGTAAGGGCGTCTTATGGTCTGGTGCCTCTTAAGGCATGTTCACAGGCTTAAAATGGGCCGTATTTCGGTCCGTAATTACGCGCCGGAGTGCGCCAATTACGGGCCGAAAACGGCCCATTCATTACGGTAATTCACAGTTCTCATAGAGAACTATAGATTACGTCTCCTCTCCCCGCCCGGCGAATCCGCCGGGCGGGGAGATAATTGACATGTGAATTACTAGCGGCGTATACGCGCCGCTAGCAGTGATAGTCTATGGGCCGGCCCCCCGCTCACTCCCCCGCTCCCGCCCCGTCCACACGGCGTAATTGCGGGGCGTAATTAAGCCGTGTGAACATAGCCTTAAAGTCCGAAAAATACAGTAGTCAATGTAGGATTGGGGGCAAGCTATATGCCAAAAAGTACACTTGGCAAAAAAAACAAAAAAAACCCAGCAAATACAACCAAAAGCTGCACTACCATAACACATTTTATTGTTTAAAAAAGAGCTAGACAAAATCAAAATGTCTCCAAAGAGACCCATAAACACACTTGAAACCATAAGCTACAGTCTGGTTCCTGAAAGGACATCCAGACACCTCCATCGTATCATATCAGAGGACCCAAACATAGTACAAATAAGCAGGAAATAAATCATTGTGATAAAGGGAAATGAAACCATATTATACATATAAATATTTCATAAAGAAAAAAAACACAAAATCCTAAATAACACAAAAAGAGGAGAATAATAAAGAAATCTAGTAAATAAGGTCCTGCAGGTGGGGGTGAGTAAAACCCCACGAGACCACTGAGGGAGCTGCCTCACAGCAGCAGGCGCTAAGACACACACACAGACATTCATTTATGTTATATTTTGTACTATATTACTGCGATCTTTACTATATAAATAAAGTTGAGGTTTTTATAGCACAGTTTGATCACATTTTTGTGTGCCTTTTACCACATCAAGGCAGAGGAGATTCAGATAATAATAAAGAAATCTAGTAAATAAGGTCCTGCAGGTGGGGGTGCGTAAAACCCAACAAGACCCCTGAGGGAGCTGCCATTCAAGTGACAAAACGCATTGGGTTTTACTCACTTTACTTGTTATGGAAGTGCAGATTTTGGTTGTATATGTTGTTTGTTTTTTTTCAAGCAAGCAAGTAAAAAGATAAAAAAAGAAAAAAAAACGGAAAAAAAAAAGTTGTCAATAAAAAAATAAGTGAAATTAAAAAAAATCTTTCAACTAATTTTTTGTAATTTTATTCTAAATTGTTCATTTGCTTACTAACCAAAAAAGGAAAGGGAAAAGCTAATGTTAGTTGGCACATCCAAAACAATAATAAAACCAATACACCGGGGCGCGCTGTAGTGTCTAAAATGCAGAAAGAAAAAAAATATATACCCATAACAAGGCACAGCTGCAGGCGCTAAGACACACACACAGACATTCATTTATGTTATATTTTGTACTATATTACTGCGATCTTTACTATATAAATAAAGTTGAGGTTTTTAGAGCACAGTTTGATCAAATTTTTGTGTGCCTATTTACCACATCAAGGCAGAGGACTTTGTCTCCCCACGCTCCTGGGGAAAAATATCATAAAATTAAAACATTTTTAGAAGTTTAAGAACATTTAAAAAAAAGAAGTTTAAAAATTCTATTCATACCTAACAGTAGTAAGTAAAATGCTGAAAACTTTTCACTTTAGAACCGGAGTTGAAGATTTCTAGCTAAAATAAAATGGAAAAACTAAGTGAGGTCACCCAGGGTTGAAAGAAGATTATCCTGAGTTGAGGTTAGTGGCCCAGAGATTCTGAGAAGTGATGGCATCAGATTTATAGAACATTTCTTTATTCCATCATCAATGAGATTACAAGGTGCTGGATTATAAAAAATATTCAGCATTATCATCTTGCCACATAAATTAATAAACACGTATAAGGGTAGGGAACCTCCAAGAAGAAAATGTCAAATTAAAATTTTAACAGAAAATCTGTTGCTTTTTTCTGCAGTCTTTTAATTTTCTGAAATTCCAGAAAATATTGCAATTCTATGCCAGAAACGAATAATCAACATATTTTACAATCTACAGCAACCAGACTTTTTTTTTTTTGGATTATTAAAGGAATTCCATTCTTTTATGGGATTTCGTCCTGACGGTTCCTGACCCTTCTGTGTAGCAGTGGTTAGCACTGTTGCCGCGCGGTGGCTGGGTGCTCGGCAATGTTGCCGCGCGGTGGCTGGGTGCTCGGCACTGTTGCCGCGAGGTGGCTGGGTGCTCGGCACTGTTGCCGCGCTGTGGCTGGGTGCTCGGCACTGTTGCCGCGCGGTGGCTGGGTGCTCGGCACTGTTGCCGCGCGGTGGCTGGGTGCTCGGCACTTTTGCCGCGCGGTGGCTGGGTGCTCGGCACTGTTGCCGCGCGGTGGCTGGGTGCTCGGCACTTTTGCCGCGCGGTGGCTGGGTGCTCGGCAATGTTGCCGCGCGGTGGCTGTGTGCTCGGCACTGTTGCCGCGCGGTGGCTGGGTGCTCGCCACTTTTGCCGCACGGCTTGTCCCAGGAATACAAGAAACATAACAGTGTAGGTCGCCGAACCACCACGCAGCAACAATGCTGGAAGCCGAGCTGCCGTGGGGCAACAATGCTGAGCACCGAGCCACCGTGGGCACCACAAGTATCGGGGGGTCAAGTGGGGTATGCTTGTCCCAGGAATACAAGAAACATACCCTGGATCCTATAGTTGGCTTTGCTTATTTTACTGTTTGTGTATTTTCAGGATGTGCAAACAAATATGAATCATGGTGGAGAAGACCCAGCACTGTTGCAGCGTGGCGGCTCGGTCCTTGGCACTGTTTCATCACGGCGGCTCGGTGCTCAGCAATATTGCCGTACGTCGGCTCAGTGGTTAGCACAGTACAACATGGTAAATCAGTGGTTAGCACTGATGCAGTAGGGGGTGGCTTAGAGGTTAGCACTGTTGCAGCAGGGTGGCTTAGAGATTAGCAGTGTTGCAGTAGTGTTTACCTGGGTTTCCTCTGGGTACTATGGTTTTCCTCACACTCCAAAAAGTATAAAGATAGGTTTATCTGAAATTTAGAGTGAGCCCCAATTGGGACAGGAACCAACGTGGATAATGACAATCCCAGTACTGTGGTATGTACCAGCACTATATAAGTGAATAAAATACATAAAATGTATGACCGTCCAATAGTCGAGAATATTTTCCACGTTCCATCAGAATAAAAGAAGTTTACAGAATCGAGAATGGGCGCATCTGCAGTTGATTCTTTGCTGAGGGATTTGCAACTTAAAATTCTCTGCTGGAGACGGATGTTGTCGCGGGCACTAATGTCAGTTGCTCATTAGCCGCAGTTTGACCAACCCAACCGTCTGACCAGAAAATTTGAATTTTGTAAAAATTAATGGGCCGCACTGATCCCTTTTTCCATCTTGATAATATAATGTCCTGGGCTGTCACTCTCGTCGGGGGTAATAGCACATAACACATGGATCTGATGATCTGCAGCCTCTCACTTTTGTATGGGAACTGATATTCTAATGAAAACCATGATAATGGTCAGACGGAGCTGCCCGGAGCCCGCCTTACCCCCTGCCGAGTTCAGCTGACTTAAAAGCCTGGGCCAGTGTAGTAATAGTCAGGGACGCTTAACAACCTTCATAAAACAAAGTCATTACATTTACAGATTTCAAAAGAAGGAATTTTCTGCAGACATAAATACACAGATATTCCGGAGCCACGTCTCCTGACCGACAATATAAAGAGCTAATAAACTCCAATAGTTGTATCTCGTTAGTTATACATCCTGCAGTCAAGAGCGCGCAAACCGCAACCAGGCCGATGCAAAAAAAAATAACAATAGGAGCCCATAGCAACAAGTCAGAACTCATAGCAGCCAATCAGAGCTCATAGCAACCATTAGGAGCCCATAGCAACCAATCAGAACTCATAGCCACCACTTAGGCTCATAGAAACCAATCAGAGCTCACAGCAAGCAATCAGAGTCCATAGCAACCAATGGAGTCCACACTAATCAATGGGAGCCCATAGCAACCAATCAGAACTCATAGCGACCAATCAGGGCTCATAGGAACCACTTAACCAATCAGAGCTCATAGGAACCACTCAACTAATCAGAGCTCATAGCAACCAATCTGAGCCCACAGCAACCAATCAGAGTTCATAGCAACCAATCAGAGCCCATAGCAACCAATCAGAACCCATAGAAACTAATCAGAGCTCATAGCAACCAATCAGAACCCATAGTAACCAATCAGCACTCATAGCAACCACTCCGAGCCCACAGCAACCAATCAGAGCTCATAGCGACCAATCAGAGCTCATAGCAACCAATCCGAACCCATAGTAACCAATCAGCACTCATAGCAACCAATCCGAGCCCACAGCAACCAATCAAAACTCATAGCGACCAATCAGGGCTCATAGGAACCACTTAACCAATCAGAGCTCATAGGAACCACTCAACCAATCAGAGCTCATAGCAACTAATCAGAGCTCATAGCAACCAATCTAAGCCCACAGCAACTAATCAGAGCCCATTTCAACCAATCAGAGCCCATTTCAACCAATCAGAACCCATAGCAACTAATCAGAGTTCATAGCAACCAATCAGAGCTAATAGCAACCAATCAGAACCCATAGCAACCAATCCGAGCCCACAGCAACCAATCAGAACTCATAGCGACCAATCAGGGCTCATAGGAACCACTCAACTAATCAGAGCTCTGAGGAACCACTCAACCAATCAGAGCTCATAGCAACTAATCAGAGCTCATAGCAACCAATCTGAGCCCACAGCAACCAATCAGAGCCCATAGCAACCAATCAGAGCTCATAGCAACCAATCAGAACCCATAGCAACCAATCAGAGCTCATAGCAACCAATCAGAGCCCATAGCAACTAATCAGAGTTCATAGCAACCAATCAGAGCTCATAGCAACCAATCAGAGCCCATAGCAACCAATCAGAACCCATAGTAACCAATTAGCACTCATAGCAACCAATCCGAGCTCATCTTTCATTTTTTCAGCGCACTATATGAAATAAAAGCTGCGCTCTGATTGGATGCTATGAGCTCTGATCGGTTGCTATGGGCAACAAAGTGAATTCTAGACAGACAATTTTCATATATGTTACAGTAGATAAAAAAGTATTTAAAGTATAAAAGTTCAACATTACACATCAATGGTATAGCTGTGTCCGTAAAAGTTTGATCTATTACAATATAACATTAGTTATCCTGTACACTGAACACCGTAGAAGAAATGGTGGCCATTTCACATCCCTTAAAAAAAATGGAATGCAAAGTGATCAAAAAGTCGCATGTATCCCAAAGCAGTGCCAATAAAAACTGCACTTCAGTTTGAAAAAAAATGCACCCCACCTAGATGGAAAATGGTGCTGCAGCGTAAATTTAAGGGTATGTTCACATAGCATATTGTGGCGTGTACTGTATGCTCCACAATACGCCAGGTGTTTTAGTAGTACACACCAGCCAGCGCATACTCCGAAAGCGCTGACTACTGGCCCCCATTGACTTTCAGTTTCCCCGGCACATAAGCACCGGGAAGGAGTGATATGTCAATTACTGTATTGTATGCCAGGGAAAATGTCGGGTAATCACAGCTCTCAAAGTGCAACAGAAAACACAATAGCAGGAATGGGTCAGAACCAGAAAGGGCAAAGAGCACCAAAACAGAAACAAAGTCAATGGGCAGGAAAAGGGTCAGAAATCCAAATGAAGCAAACGGTGAACCAACGTGCGCTAGTATAAGCCGAGACTATAACCAGCAAGAAACTGAACTCAGGAGGGATCTAAAATAGGAAGTCAGGGACCTGGTTCAGAGTGTGACTGCACCAGCTTCCTGACATCCAGGACACAGTCTTATAGGTGCAGACAGCTGTCACTCACACCTTGTTCAAATCACCTGCTCCTCAGCACAAAATCAGCAGCAGCAGATGGGTGTGACAGAAAAGCCGTCAATCATCATCAGCAGATGGGTGTGGCAGGAAAGCTGTCAATCACCAGCATTAGACCGGTGTGGCAGGAAAGCCGTCAATCATCAGCATTAGAACGGTGTGGCAGGAAATCTGTCAATCACCAGCATTAGACCGGTGTGGCAGGAAAGCCGTCAATCACCAGCATTAGACCGGTGTGGCAGGAAAGCCGTCAATCACCAGCATTAGACCGGTGTGGCAGGAAAGCTGTCAATCAACAGCAGCAGACGGGTGTGGCAGGAAAGCTGTCACTCATCAGCAGCAGACGGGTGTGGCAGAAAAGCCATCAATCACCAGCATTAGACCGGTGTGGCAGGAAAGCTGTCACTCATCAGCAGCAGACGGGTGTAGCTGTCAATCATCGGCAGAATCCGGCAGGGCAGTGTTCAGACTGAGAAAAGCAATTGTATACAATACCAAAATCATGGCCAAAAGTGCATCTTCCACCTTTCCTTCCAGACAGAAGACCGCGCCGATGCCCAAGCAGGCCCAGTCATGACTGTCATACTGGTTGGAAACTAAATATGAATTTAAATTTTTGTGTATTATAGAATTTTTTCTTTTTTTACGGCTTGGTAGTCCTTCTGGGAGGTTTCCGACTGTCAAATCTGTCACCTTGAAAATGCAACCCAATCTGCAGCTTGTTATAGAGCAGGAGGAGCTGAGCAGATTGATATATAGTATATATATATATATATATATAATATAATATATTATATGTGTATATATATAATATATAATTATATAATATAATATTACATACATACACTAGTGCATCTCAAAAAATTAGAATATCACTGTCAGTTATTCATCTAATTTCATTCTGTTCTTAGGAGTCCAGTGGGCAGTCCCCATCAGAAGGGCTGAGCTAAGTAGGACTGCCCACCGGATCCCTAAACTTAGAATGAGCAGAGATTTAAAGGGATTGTCTCATCTCATGATTTCATAGGGTGCATGAATGAAATAATGCTGCTTTGCTCTGTCACTTCCTGGTCAAGCTGTCTGTAATTAGCATATGAGCTCTGTGTATTCAGACTTCTCTGTTTATTATGTTTATTAGTCTAGATTAGCTAAATTATCTTCTGCCTGGACATAAGAAGCTGCTGAGCTAATGTAAACAGTAGAAATTACTAAAACCTGTGTGATGACCTCACTCCCTGCTATCAGATAGAACAAACAGCAGGGGAGAAGGAGTACACAGGTCGGTCACTTGGGAAACCAGACAGAGCTCAGAAGGTGATAAAATCACTTGTAGCTCCTTAACAAAAAACAATGAACAAAGCAATATATTTGGAAACCGTCTTCATTTAGTGTTCCCTACATGTTGAAAGCTAATCTTTGTAGTGAGACAACCCCTTTAAATAAATAAACTGCAAGTTATATTAAAGGAGTTTTGCCAAGAAGTGAGTTCCTTACCTCTTATATGCTCAGGAGAGAAGATTAACTTCGCATGCTGAGTCACTGGTTAGAGGGAGGGACGGGGGGTGAGCAGAGAGCCAGGGAGCAGGGAGTGTCTGCAAGGTTTACTCAAAAAATTACATAACAACCAGTGGAGTCTCTAGACAAAAGACACAGGCTCATGCACTGCTTTTCTCCCCAGTCCCTTGAAAGCTTCTTCATGTTCCCTGTCATCAGATAAGAAGTGCAGACAAGGCAAGCGTGGCCAGATCAGCTCCTGTCAGTGTCCTGGTCGTGTCTAATGTAAACTGTCAGGAAACTAAGGGCATGTAAGGAAGGCTGCAGCTCTCAGAGGCTTCACTTTTTGTAATGACATATATTTAGAAAAGTCATTAAATACCCATTTTGGAGGATCCCACGTCAACATTACATCATGGCAAAACCCCTTTAAGTGTTTTCCCCACAATATGGATATCATTCTGCTCAGCTCGTCCTACTCTACAAGACGACACCTACAGATTGGACTGCATTTTCAAAGTGACAAATTACCTTTAGCGAGAGTCTTCATATATGGGCCCTGAAATGGTGTTGATAAATCTGCCCTATGTTGTCTCATAATAACCCCGTCAATGCCAAGCAATCCAATATCCAGAATATTCAGCATTTCCCAGTCATAGCAGTCCCGGTTTTGGATCTGGAGTCAAATAAACGCTGTAACTTTTCATTGCATTGATAATCTCCTGCGGAGTGCTTGACTTTGACACGGATTATTATAGCCAGGCTGCAAATTGCAAAGGCTTTTCACCAAATTGACAGATAAACGGAATTTGGAAGAGAAAAAAAAAAAAATCAGGATAGAGAAAGGTGGCTGTGAAATTACATTGCAGCGTATTTCTATAAACTGCGGCCTCGAGTCAAGAGAGGAATTTACTGTTTCCTTCATTTAATACGCGGTAATTGGGCCCCTGCCTTATAAATATTACCGTATAAGTACAAAGGGAAAACAAGCATTTCATATTGCCACTTAACAGGGTTTGGTGTTGTTCTACTTTATCCAGGTACTTGTCTACATTAATTTATAGTAGAAATTTTCGGGTCAGGTTCCGCCGGAGGCCATTTCCTGATCCGTGGGATCAAGTACTAATAAATACCTTCAAATCTGCTAATAATAAGTATATGAACTTATGTACAAGTTCCCCCATTCATTAGCACTGGGCTCTACAGTCACCGAATGTACAATCCAGCTTCTCTGCCTTCCATCTTCATCACTTGTGTGATGTGAATATAAAACAATAGACATACACTCTGCTAATTGGAAACCATCAGCAAGCTGCAGATTTGTTTCTATTACATTGGATAGACAAGGATGTATTGTTCTGAATTGGCTATGGCTTGTTCATACTATAATACAACTTAGAGCCCTTTAAAGGGGTTGTCTCACTACACTGATTCCTCTTACCGGAGTCCTGTTTTCTTGGTTTCATTTTGAATTCAGGGCCGTTTACTGGTTCCACTAGGCTGCAGTAGAAGCCAGGTCTGTAGCTATAGCAACCATTGCTGGCAGCCTATCAGGAGAGATTGTACAGTTCTGTAGCTATAGCAACCGGTGCTGGCAGCCTATCAGGAGAGCTTGAACATGTCTGTAGCTATAGCAACCAGTGCTGGCAGCCTATCAGGAGAGATTGAACAGGTCTGTAGCTATAGCAATCTGAGTGCTCAAGTAGCCTGAAACGCATGTGCCTGTTGTTATGCTACATGGTTTTCATTATATATAAAAATATTTTTGACTTATTTTTCTACTTTACGTTGGACCAACTTTTTCACTATTTCTACATGACCCAGTTCTGGCCCACCATGTAAATTTACGTAGCATGCGAGAGCTAAGATACAGCCAGCAGGGAAGGACAAGGTCTGGACACAGAAGACCTGGCTCTCCACTATCCATGGGCGATACAGCCTACACTTGGCAAAGGTGATGGTGCCAGGACAGGGAATGGCCGCCATCTTGGATTTGGAGCTTTGGTGCATACCTCCAGCAACTCAACAGGTGTAGGCACAGCTCTGACAACCCTATGTAGGCACACAAGCCCTCCTCCAATGGCCCTGAGTGGAACCATAGTGTTTCCTGTTCTAGACTCCTTAATTTAGCCCTGTGCCAAAGTTGTTGACCCAGTGGGTCAACATTATCCTCAGTAGGTCATATGATAGTAGTACTAAAGTTGCATGAGAGCAATCTAGGCCACTGCCAGCAGACCATCATAGTAAGTTTACAGCAGAACACCATGAGGCTTATATTGCAACATTAAAGGGGTTTTGCCACGATCTAATGTTGACATGGGATCCTCCAAAATGGGTATTTAATCAATTTTCTAAATATATGTCATTAAAAAAAGTGTAGCCTGTGAGAGCTGCAGCCTGACTTAGATGTCCTTAGTTTCCTGACAGTTTACATTAGACATGACCAGGAGGTGACAGGAGCTGATCTGGCCGCGCTTGCGTTGTTTGCACTTATCTGATGGCAGGGAACATGAACGAGCTTTGAAGGGACTGGGGAGAAAATATCCTGTGTCTTTTGTATAGAGAATCCAGTGGTTGTAATGTAATTATCGGAGAAAACATGCAGACGCTCCCTGCTCAGCCCCCCCCCCTGCATCAGCTTGTGAACAAATGAAAGAACGCTGCCTGCTCAGAGCTTATCTTCTCTCCTGAGCAGATAAGAGGGAGAAATAACACGCATATAGCTTGTGCACAATACAGTTCTCGTCTGTGGATTAGCAAAACAATGTTTGCTCAACTACAGAGACTGAGTATCAGCAACATGCATGGGAGGTGGAGTGATGACATCATAGAGGAGGTACTTGTTTTTTTAAACACAGAAACACAATGGCCCTTTTTTCAAGCCTCAAGAGGGGAGTTTCAGCCTGTTAGGTAAGGAACTCACTTCTTGGCAAAACCCCTTTAACCAATCATATTTCATTTGAAAATGTTTCTTTGTAAGGATATGATTGGACGTCAGCTTCATAAACTACTCCCAATATAGGACACTAAGGCTCGAGTGGTCATATAGAGGTTTCTCCAGCTACAGAAACCAGCGCTAATGCAGGTTTGTATATACAAGCTCAGAACGGAGCCTACAAGGGAGATTTAATGCTGTAGAATGTCATAAATACCAGTGGAGAGCCGAGCGGTGCCGTTATTGTGCAGGGCCTACAGCCAGGTCTGGCGGCAGTATTTTATACACCTATTCTTCCCTAAAAAGTACAATATGTTTCCCATAACGTCGCTCTCATAAATCTTTGCAGCAATAAAAATATTTTGGAACAGTCAAACATTTTTGTCGTGGTATAAAACCGGCCGATTGGCTCCATGAGCTGCAATGATGTCTGTAGGGTCTCCATCAGCTGTTATGGCTCGTTCCCATGATCTTGATATCTTGGAATGGAGAAACTGGTCGGTGAATTTGATTTCCATACAGATTTCATGACAATCCGACTGCAATTCATCAAGTGCTGGTAAAGACGAGGGACCACCCAATATTGGGTCTCTACCTTGACGTTAGCAACCTACAGCCAGTGGTTGTCCAAACTGACAACTGTGGGCCAAGTGATTAAACTTTGGGCCCATGATGTTCCACCATTACTACAGGTTACTATGTGCAAACATTGCATACAATTTTGTGGAGCGAGTTTCAATGTAGTCCCAGTTCCCCTTAACAAAAGGTTAAAAAACACAACACCTTAGCACAACAGGCTGAACTGGATGGACGTCTTGTCTTTTTTCGGCCTTACAAACTATGAAACAATTAAAACATACATCCCCCATATTAAACATTTTAATAGTTTCACACAGCCTGTCTTCACAGCCAGTTGTACGCAACAACTTCCTGTTCAGAATGTGGGTGGGTCTACAATTTCAGGCTCCCACTTCCTGTTCAGAATGTGGGTGGGTCTACAACTTAAGGCTCCCACTTCATCCATTTTCAGAATGTGGTTGGGTCTACAACTTCAGGCTCCCATCCCACAATCCACTGTTCAGAATGTGGGTGGGTCTACAACTTCAGGCTCCCACTTCCTCTTCAGGCTGTGGGCAGTTCTACAACTTCAGGCTCCCACTTCCTGTTCTCTTCCTGTTCAGAATATGGGTGGGTCTACAACTTCAGGCTCCCACTTCCTGTTCAGAATGTGGGTGGGTCTACAACTTCAGGCTCCCACATCCTGTTCAGAATGTGGGTGGGTCTACAACTTCAGGCTCCCACTTCCTCTTCAGGCTGTGGGGGGTTCTACAGCTTCAGACTCCCACTTCCTGTTCAGAATGTGGGTGGGTCTACAACTTCAGGCTCCCACTTCCTGTTCAGAATGTGGGTGGGTCTACAACTTCAGGCTCCCACTTCCTGTTTAGAATATGGGTGGGTCTACAACTTCAGGCTCCCACATCCTGTTCAGAATGTGGGTGGGTCTACAACTTCAGGCTCCCACTTCCTCTTCAGGCTGTGGGCGGTTTTACAACTTCAGGCTCCCACTTCCTGTTCAGAATGTGAGCAGTTCTACAGCTTCAGGCTCCCACTTCCTGTTTAGGCTGTGGGCAGTTCTACAACTTTAGGCTCCCACTTCCTGTTCAGGCTGTGGGTGGTTCTACAGCTTCAGACTCCCACTTCCTGTTCAGACTGGGGGCAGTTTTACAGCTTTAGGCTCCTACTTCCTGTTCAGACTTGGGGCAGTTCTATAGCTTTAGGCTTCCAGTTCCTGTTTAGGCTGTGGGTGGGTCTACAACTTCAGACTCCCACTTCCTGTCCATAATGTGGGTGGGTCTACAACTTCAGACCTCCACTTCCTGTTCAGGCTGTGGGCGGTTCTACAGCTTTAGGCTCCCACTCCCTGTACAGAATGTGAGCAGTTCTACAGCTTCAGGCTTCCACTCTCTGTTTAGGCTGTGGGCAGTTCTACAACTTCAGGCTCCCACTTCCTGTTCAGGCTGTGGGTGGTTCTACAGCTTCAGACTCCCACTTCCTCTTCAGGCTGTGGTCGGTTCTACAGCTTCAGACTCCCACTTCCTGTTCATAATGTGTGCGGTTCTGCAGCTTCGGGCTCCCACTTCCTGTTCAGGCTGTGGGCAGTTCTACAGCTTTAGGCTACAACTTCCTGTTCATGTTGTGGGCGGTTCTGTAGATTCAAACTCACACTTCCTGTTCAGACTGGGGGCAGTTCTACAGCTTTAGGCTCCTACTTCCTGTTCAAACTGGGGGCAGTTCTACAGCTTTCGGCTTCCAGTTCCTGTTCAGGCTGTGGGTGGGTCTACAACTTCAGGCTCCCACTTCCTGTTCAGAATGTGGGTGGGGCTACAACTTCAGACTCCCACATCCTGTTCAGAATGTGGGTGGGTCTACAACTTCAGGCTCCCACTTCCTCTTCAGGCTGTGGTCGGTTCTACAACTTCAGGCTCCCACTTCCTGTTCAGAATGTGAGCAGTTCTACAACTTTAGGCTCCCACTTCCTGTTCAGGCTGTGGGTGGTTCTACAGCTTCAGACTCCCACTTCCTGTTCAGACTGGAGGACAGTTCTACAGCTTTAGGCTCCTACTTCCTGTTCAGACTTGGGGCAGTTCTATAGCTTTAGGCTTCCAGTTCCTGTTTAGGCTGTGGGTGGGTCTACAACTTCAGACTCCCACTTCCTGTTCAGGCTGTGGGCGGTTCTACAGCTTCAGGCTCCCACTCCCTGTTCAGACTGTGAGCAGTTCTACAACTTTAGGCTCCCACTTACTGTTCAGGCTGTGGGCAGTTCTACAACTTTAGGCTCCCACTTCCTGTTCAGGCTGTGGGCAGTTCTAAAGCTTCAGAATCCCACTTCCTGTTCAGGCTGTGGCCGGTTCTACAGCTTCAGACTCCCACTTCCTGTTCAGACTGGGGGCAGATCTACAGCTTTAGGCTCCTACTTCCTGTTCAGACTGGGGGCAGTTCTACAGCTTTAGGCATCCAGTTCCTGTTCAGGCTGTGGGAGGGTCTACAACTTCAGACTCCCACTTCCTGTTCAGAATGTGGGTGGGCCTACAACCTCAGACTCCCACTTCCTGTTCAGGCTGTGGGCGGTTCTACAGCTTCAGGCTCCCACTTACTGTTCATAATGTGAGCAGTTCTACAGCTTCGGCTTCAACTCTCGGTTTAGGCTGTGAGCAGTTCTACAACTTTAGATTCCCACTTCCTGTTCATTTTGTATGCAGTTCTGCAGCTTTAGGTTCCTACTTCCTGTTCAGACTGTGGGCAGTCTTACATCTTCAGAATGTGGGTGGGTCTACAACTTCAGGCTTCCGCTTCCTGCTCATGTTGCGGCTAGTGATAGAGTATGAGGCTCCCACTTCCTATTCAGAACGAGGACAGTTCTACAGCTTCTGGCTTCCACTTACTGTTCAGACTGAGGGCAGTCCAACAGCTTCAGGCTCCCACTTCCTGTTCAAACTGAGGGCGGTCCTACAGCTTTAGGCTCCCACTTCTTGTTCAGGCTGTGAGCGGTTCTATAGAAGTGACTGACATTTCAGCTCTGCTAATCATAGCTGATCCTGTTAAAGGGACATTAGTGATGATGGGTTTAAACAGCAGGGCACAAGGCTACAAAGCTGTGAAGGGTTAAAAGTTTGTTAGTAAGGGAAATTAACAAGTTCCTGTTCTGTTGATAAGACACAGCAAGGAATGGCATCACTATCCCGGCCAGGGCTGCTAGAGCAGAGAGATATGATTGGTAACCTAACAAGGCTCGTGTACACAGGCAGGAGATAAGAACTGCTCTAACTCGGAAACAAAGCAAAGTCAAAACAGCAATGTATTTGGTAATAATCTCTATGTTACTTTTGCCTACATGTTTAAAGCTAATCAATGTGATGAGACCCTTTACTGCTGAAGAAAAGAGATGTAGGTACTACAGGCAGAAGAGATTTGACCTCAGTGGATGAGGGTGCTCCTTCCATGACATCCACCAGAGCGACAGGGAATATGAGTGCCCTTGTCAGGTTAGTGGAAAGCAAAAATGGGTGACCGCCACCCGCCAGCAGAGGGCTCTAACCAAAGACCGTGCCTCAATACTGCTACTGTAAAGTACCAGCAGATATCAGTAAAGTTCATAGTGACAAACTTTTGAAAATGAAAAAGCAGGAGATATTAGTAAGCGGCACGCTACGCGCGCCGCGGCAAAAATTTGCATGGACACGCCCATCTTGTCGGTATGCCACGCCCCTTCAAAAAGCCACACCCACTCCACCTAACTGCATAACGGCTTTGGAAGAAAGCCAGGTAGATGCCCTTATAGCCAGGTAGTAGCCCCCCCATAACCAGGTAGTGCCCCTTACAGGCCGGTAGATGCCCCCTTGTAGCCAAGTAGATGCCCCCTCTGTAGCCAGGTAGAGCCAAATTTGTAGCCAGTAGATGCCCCCCTTTGTTAGCCAGGTAGATGCCCCACTTTGTTGCCAGGTTGACCCCCCATTGTAGCCAGGTAGTGCCCCCATTGTTAGCCAGGTAGTGCCCCCTCTGTTGCCAGGTAGTGCCCCCTCTGATTGCCTTTGCAGGTATGCCCCCCATTGAGCCAGTTAGACCCCCCCTTGTAGTCAGGTAGTGCCCCCTTCTTGTAGTCAGGTAATGCCCCCTCTGTTGCCAGGTAGACCCCCCCATTGTAGCCAGGTAGTGTCCCCCATTGTAGTCAGGTAGTGCCCCCTCTGTTGCCAGGTAGACCCCCCATTGTAGCCAGGTAGTGCCCCCATTGTAGCCAGTAGATGCCCCCTTATTGTAGCCAGGTAGATGGCCCCTAAAGCTAATAAAAATAAAATAATAAAAGTCACTCACCTCACCAGACTCCTGCAGCGCGGCCCGCTCCGGACGATCTCCTCAGCGACGCAGGGGAGTGAGAGCAGCCGCGCGTCACTTCCCCTGCACCGCTGATCTGTATGTACAGCGCGCACAGGCGCCATACATACAGGGGGAGGAGGGAGCGATCCCTCCTGCCTCCTCCCTGCACAGTGACACGCACCGGGCGGGTGAGCGGACGCTGCGGCCGCTTCACCCGCCTGTAGGAGCGGCCCGGCGGCGCAAGAGTAGCGCGCCAGCGCTACTCTTGCGCCGCGGTAATTTAAAGGACCCCCGCCAAAAACGGGAGAGTTGGCATGTATGGTAAAGTGCCATCTGCGAAAATCCACTGTGGGCTGCTCGGTCTTCCTTATCCCCTCTGGCACCTTTTTATCCCTTTCATGACGGAGCTATTTTCGGGTTTTTCTTTTTTGTTTTTTACTCTCCCCATCTGTCAAGAGTCCATGGTTTTTTGTTCCATCTACACAGATGTATAAGGCTATATCCGACGGTATTTTAACATCGTCGTACCGCAGGTTTTGGAGCGGGTTTGTGCAAAAAAAAACATTTCGGTTTTCAGATTTGCCGCTGGCCCAGTACATTGACTGTACGGGAATCCAACAGGAATCTGCCAGAAGATAGAACATGTCCTATATTCCGGTGGAGGCCGTCGGTTTAGAAATTCGACAGTAGAAAACCTGTGCTATGTAGACTACAGCTCAGATTTTCTATTGAGGTCTATGGGGCACTGGTTACAGTTGGATTTTCTATTGAGGTCTATGGGGCGCTGGTTACAGTTGGATTTTCTATTGAGGTCTATGGGGCGCTGGTTACAGTTGGATTTTCTATTGAGGTCTATGGGGCACTGGTTACAGTTGGATTTTCTATTGAGGTCTATGGGGCGCTGGTTACAGTTGGATTTTCTATTGAGGTCTATGGGAACTGGTTACAGTTGGATTTTCTATTGAGGTCTATGGGGCGCTGGTTACAGTTGGATTTTCTATTGAGGTCTATGGGGCACTGGTTACAGTTGGATTTTCTATTGAGGTCTATGGGGCACTGGTTACAGTTGGATTTTCTATTGAGGTCTATGGGCACTGGTTACAGTTGGATTTTCTATTGAGGTCTATGGGCACTGGTTACAGTTGGATTTTCTATTGAGGTCTATGGGGCACTGGTTACAGTTGGATTTTCTATTGCGGTCTATGGAGCACTGGTTACATCTGGAATTCTATTGAGGTCTATGGGCACTGGTTACAGTTGGATTTTCTATTGTGGTCTATGGGGCACTGGTTACAGTTGGATTTTCTATTGCGGTCTATGGGGCACTGGTTACAGTTGGATTTTGTATTTAGGTCTATTGGGACTGGAACAGTTGGATTTTCTATGAGGCTATGGGCACTGGTTACAGTTGGTTTTCTATTGAGTCTATGGGCACTGGTTACAGTTGATTTTCTACAGTCTATGCTGTTACAGTAGGATTTTCTCTTGCGGCCTATGGGCGCGGGTTACAGTTGGATGTTCTATTGAGGTGTATGTGGCGCTGGTTACAGTTGGATTTTCTATTGAGGTCTATGGGGCGCTGGTTACAGTTGGATTTTCTATTATGGTCTATGGGGCGCTGGTTACAGTTGGATTTTCTATTATGGTCTATGGGGCACTGGTTACAGTTGGATTTTCTATTGAGGTCTATGGGGCACTGGGAACAGTTGGATTTTCTATTGCAGTCTATGGCACTGGGAACAGTTGGATTTTCTATTGCAGTCTATGGGGCACTGGGTATAGTTGAATTTACGGCGAATTCTAAATACTGAGTAAGCGAAAAATCCGTCCAAAAAACAGTTCTGTGCAGACTTAGCCTAAGAGCTTGTTTTTTGCAGGACAGGGTGTACTTTTTAATAGCCCCATTGCTTGTACCATGTGATGTGCTGGGAAACCCTCCAAAAAATTTCTTTTAGTGGAAAGGGAGGAAAAGAAAAAGCACCATTTTTGTGGGGTTTCCAGTGTTTATGGAGTTCACAGTTCAGTACAAATGAAATGTTCTTTTTATGTCCTGAATGCAGCAGCCAGGCTTGTCTTTCTTTCCAGCCTCTATACTGATGCCTCTACCCCATGTCACTGCAACCCTCCAAAATTTCAGTAGAAAAGAAAAAAAAAGCCACCCATAAAGCTCTCCACAGTGCTGCACCCCCTACATCTCCTCCCTCATCTCTGTCTACTACCCTAACCGGGCTCTCCGCTCTGCTACTGATCTGAAATTACATGTCTCTCTCATCCAAACCTCCCATGCCCATCTCCAAGATTTCGCACGCATTGCACCAGTTCTCTGGAACATGTTACCCCATGTGATCAGGCACACTCACAACCCTCACAGTTTTAAGTGCGCTCTGAAAACTCATCTTCTTAGACAAGCCGACCAAGATCTCTAATTGTTAACCCCCCAAATTCTGTCACACATTCATCACTTCCTGCATTGTTTCACCCATACACCCTAATAGATTGTAAGCTCTTGCGAGCAGGTCATCCACAGACTACCCCATATTTATGTAACATGGCTGGACCATTGTAAACCAGCACTTGTCACCCTTTGTATCACCCATACACCCTAATAGATTGTAAGCTCTTGCGAGCAGGGCCTCACACCTCGTGTCTCATTTATCAGTAGCTTTTTATAATGTAATGTCTGGTTTGTCTGTGCTTACACCCTCTACATTGTAAAGTGCTGCGGAATATGTTGGCGCTATATAAATAAAGGTTATTATTATTATTATTATTCTGTGCGTTGGTACAATTAGGGTGATACCAAATTTATATAGTTTTCAATATGTATTACTACTTTAAAAAAAATTAAAATATTTAACAAAAAAAATCTTTGCGTCACCATTTTCTGACAACTTTTTTGTTATTCCTCTGACAGACCTGTTGCATGGTTCATTTTTTTTTGCAGGGTGAACTCTAGTTTTTTTTATACCAATTTGTAGTGTATGCAACTTTGTGATCCTTTGTTATTACATTTTTTTGGCAGGAGGGATAACCAAAACTGTCAACTTTTATTTCTCCTAGGGGCTTGAATATGCGATCACTCAGTGTATGATAGGAGCACAATCACGGCAGCTAGGGCCCCTGGCTGGAATGACAACAGAATGGCCCCCGCCAATCGTATAGTGTAACCGCTGATCGTGGCCAGTTGCTGGCTGGATCAAGCCTGCTCTATAACCCCTTAACAGAGTTTGGATATAACTGTGCATCGATTTTCACTAAGGGGTTGGTCACCAGGACTAGAGAGTGAGGACCTTACTACAAAGGTCACATAGGATGGCAGTTATGCAACCGAATAGACCTCATAGATCCAAAATAGAAAGAGGCTCAGGGTTGGAATAACCACTATTACCAGTCACACTTCCTTACCAGCCAAAGAATAAAGCTCTTAGTCCATTAGGTCCAGTAATAAAATTGTCTGACAATGAAAATGAAGTTTGGTAACTTTCCACTCATCACCTTGTAAGGTGGCGAATAGGACAGTAAGACCAGATGAACATCTAGGGCGACATGTATGATCTCGTACATAGAGGCCAGTCCTAAATAGCTTTAAAGCAGTGTAGAATGCACCAGAATGTATGAACCTGTTCTTCTGCAGGTCATAGATTTGGCACAGCGTAGAGCCAATACCACAAGTCTGGCTCAGGCACCACCTTTACCCTGGTCTGGCTGTTCGTCTGCAGGTCATACATACAGAACAGTGTAGTGCCAATAAAACAAGTCTGGCTCAGCCACCACCTTTACCCTGGTCTGGCTGTTCTTCTCAGGTCATACATACAGGGCAGTGTAAACGCCAATACCACAAGTCGGCTCAGGCCCACCTTTACCCTAGTCTGTTTTTCTGCAGGTCATACATACAGGGCAGTGTAGAGCCAATACCACAAGTCTGGCTCAGGCACAACCTTTACCCTGGTCTGTTTTTCTGCAGGTCATACATACAGGGCAGTGTAGAGCCAATAGCACAAGTCTGGCTCAGGCACCACCCTTTTCCCTGGTCTGGCTGCTCTTCTGCAGGTCATACATACAGGGGAGTGTAGAGCCAATACCACAAGTCTGGCTCCCGGCACCACCTTTTCCCTGGTCTGGCTGTTCTTCTGCAGGTCATACATACAGGGCAGTGTAGAGTCAATCTAGGGCACAGTATGATCTCGTACATAGGCATCCAATCTTTAAAGCTGAGAATCACCAAGTATGACCTGTTCTTCTGCAGGTCATCATGACTAGGCGCAGCGTAGAGCCAATACCACAAGTCTGGCTCAGGCACCACCTTTACCCCTGGTCTGGCTTTTCTTCTGCAGGTCATACATACAGGACAGTGTAGAGCCAATACCACAAGTCTGGCTCAGGCACCACCTTTACCCTGGTCTGGCTGTTCTTCTGCAGGTCATACATACAGGGCAGTGTAGAGCCAATACCACAAGTCTGGCTAAGGCACCACCTTTACCCTGGTCTGGCTGTTCTTCTGCAGGTCATACATACAGGGCAGTGTAGAGACAATACAACAAGTCTGGCTCAGGCACCACCTTTACCCTGGTCTGGTGTTCTTCTGCAGTCATACATACAGTGCAGTGTACAGCTAATACCACACGTCTGGTCAGGCACCACCTTTACCCTGGTCTGTTCTTCTGCAGGTCATACATACAGGGCAGTGTAGAGCCAATACCACAAGTCTGGCTCAGGCACCACCTTTACCCTGGTCTGTTCTTCTGCAGGTCATACATACAGGGCAGTGTAGAGCCAATACCACAAGTCTGGCTCAGGCACCACCTTTACCCTGGTCTAGCTGTTCTTGTGCAGGTCATACATACAGGCGCAGTGTAGAGCCAATACCACAAGTCTGGCTCAGGCACCACCTTTACCCTGGTCTGGCTGTTCTTCTGCAGGTCATACATACAGGGCAGTGTAGAGCCAATACCACAAGTCTGGCTCAGGCACCACCTTTACCCTGGTCTGGCTGTTCCTCTGCAGGTCATACATACAGGGCAGTGTAGAGCCAATACCACAAGTCTGGCTCAGGCACCACCTTTACCCTGGTCTGGTTGTTCCCCTGCAGGTCATACATACAGGCGCAGTCTAGTGCCAATATGACAACTCAGGCTCAGGTAAACCACTTGTTACTTAGTCTGGCTGTTCCAGCAGTAATGCGCCTTTGCAATATGTGTCCATTAACAGTGTCCTACCTATTCCCCTAGATAGAGTCACCCCCTCTTGAATGGCTGACACCCAGCTACCTCCCAGGTCCACACTTTATAGCTACAGACCTTTTTTGATCTCTCCTGATAGGCTGCCAGCACTCGTTGCTATAGCTACAGACCTGTTTGATGTCTCCTGATAGGCTGCCAGCACTGGTTGCTATAGCTACAGACCTGTTTGATCTCTCCTGATAGGCTGTTAGCACTGGTTGCTATAGATACAGACCTGTGTGATCTCTCCTGATAGGCTGTCAGCACTGGTTGCTATAGCTGCAGACCTGTTTGATCTATCCTGATAGGCTGCCAGCACTGGACTACAGACCTGGCTTCTACTGCAGCCTAGTAAAAGCCAGTAAACACTCCCCCGAATTCAAAATGAAACCAAGAAAACAGGACTGAGGTGAGATGAATCTATGTTGTGAGACAACCCCTTTAACTACTCATCGCTTAATACAGATGATCTCCCTTTTATTAAGAACTTGGAAAAAGTACTCAGGCTCCCAACTCACCAGTCTGCTGTCTGCATCAAACCAACTTCTAGAGGTGGCAGGCTCCATAAAAACCTAAAAAAAATCTAAAAAGAGCACTGCTGATTTAGCCACCACCTAGGGCCCACTAGACTCATTGGACAACCATGAATGTAACCCATCATGCTCAAGACTTTGGTGGCTTCTCAGCCTTTCAGTAAAATCTTCGTTCCCAGAGAAATTCTCAGTTGTCCTAGAAAACACAAAAAAGTGAAAAACACCAATTAAAGTGTTTTGGCCAAATATCAAATTCTTGTCTCCTCAGGTCTTGTCACTGGAAGATCTTGAGTCTGACATGGATAATCTGTCAATGGAGGTTTCCAGATCGTGAGGTCTCTCCTTCTACCGTGCCAACATCCAAAAACCACATTGTTGATGGTATCTAGACTTCGAAATAGGGGGCAATATTCTTCTGTTGTATGACTATAGCTGTGAGTCAAAAGCTTTTAACCAGGCCCTCACAATGGGGGCTGTGGTTACCCCTCCACCCCCTGGTGGTCTGAAAATCAGTTAACAAGAAGATGAAGCATTATTTACACAAAAGGGGTCATTGATATAAAGCAACGGAGAAGTCGAGGAGAACAGCTCGGGTCATTCTCCTCTGAGGAGCCTTGTTTCACATGCTCGGTCTCCACATCAATTTCTTTGTAGATTACTGGGAAACAAGGATGAGAAAACCCTTTAAAGACACGCAAGCATAACAAAGACTCAGACCTATTAAGGAAATTGTTTTGTCTCTAAAGAGGTTTTCTCAGCATGCTGTTTCACAGAGTCACAGCCAGCTTCAGACTCACACTGTCTGGTAGGGCTATGAGTGGTTCTATAGTAGTGATTGGCATATTTAGCTCTATAACAAGTGACATAAGATTTGATCTGTGTAAACAAAGCTACAGAGCACCAAGGAGTGAAAACAATTGTTTGTCAAAGGTAAACAACCTAATCTTGTTGGAGATAAAGGTTCTGTTCTGTCTGACCATGGTGACATCACGACCTGCCATGTCTAATCAGGAAGGGAGATATGGACGGTAACCTAGAGACACTTGTGTGCACTCAGAGCAGATAAAATCTCTCTTATCTCCTGACTAGGGCAATATCAAAAGAGCAATGTATTTAGTAAAAGTCTTGATTTACATTTCCCTACATGTTGAAAGCTAATCAATGTAGTGAGAAAACTCCTTTAAGTCGTAATAACATGGTAACATAGAAGATGAGGTTGGAAAAAGACACAGGTCTATCGAGTCCTGTAACCCTACAGTGTTGATCCAAAGGAAGACAAAAACCCCTATGAGGCGAATGACAATTGTCCCAAACAAGAGGAAAGATTACTTCCCGACTCCAAAATAATCCCTGGATCTATGTCCCATCTTCAGAATCTGGTCCCCATAACCTGTAATATTATATTTTTCAAGAAAGACATCTTAGCCCTTCCTGAACTTGGTAAATGAATCCACCATCACAACACTGCTCTTACAGTAAAGAATCCCTGTCTGTGACGATAGTGAAACCTTCTATCCTCTAGATATAGAAGATGAGCCCCTCTCTTTGGGGAAGTTTTGTTTCATTGGTAGCTCATGTTGCCTACCTCGGAGGACTCTCCCTAAGTTCTTTAAGAATAGAAATCCATGAGATATTCTCAGTCATACTCTTGTCTAACATCATTTAAGATTTCATTCAGCCATTTTTTTTTAATTCTCTTGGTCTTCTGCACAGTGGGTGACAATCCCTAGTGGTCTAGGTTACAAAAAAAAGATTACGGCTGTATACCTAGTTGGTCACTCACCCCTCCAGGCAGCAACATTGTTCCTTTAGCCGAAAAGGTGAGACTTGAATTGACAGATTTTACACAGAATGATAACCATGTCCCACATTTCTTACAAACTGCTCCCCATGGCCCTCTCTACTTCCCAGACTGATCCCCATGGCCCTCTCCATTACCCAGACTGCTTCCCATGGCCCTCTCTACTACCCAGACTGATCCCCATGGCCCTCTCCATTATTCAGACTGCTCCCCATGGCCCTCTCCATTACCCAGACTGCTCCCCATGCCCCTCTCTTTTATTCAGACTACTCCCCATGCCATTCTCTATTATCCAGGCTGCTCCCCATGCCCCTCTCTATTACCCAGACTGCTCCCCATGCCCCTCTCTAATATCCCCACAGCTCCCCCATACCCTCTCTATTACCCAGACTGCTCCCCATGCCCCTCTCTATTACCCAGACTGCTCCCCATGCCCCTCTCTATTATCCAGACTGCTCCCCATGGCCCTCTGTATTACCCAGACTGCTCCCCATGGCCCTCTCTACTACCCAGACTGCTCCCCATGCCCCTCTCTATTACCCAGACTGCTCCCCATGCCCCTCTCTATTATCCAGACTGCTCCCCATGCCCCTCTCTATTATCCAGACTGCTCCCCATGCCCCTCTCTAATAACCAGACTGCTCCCCATGGCCCGCTGTACTATACCCTAACTGCTCCTCTTGCCCTCTTATTACTACAATGCTCCCATGCCCCCCTCTATTCCCAGGACTGCTCCATGATCCCTCTACATCACAGAACTGCTCCCCATGCCCCTCTCTATTATCCAGACTGCTCCCCATGCCCCTCTCTATTATCCAGACTGCTCCCCTTGGCCCTCTATATTACCCAGACTGCTCCCCATGGCCCTCTCTACTACCCAGACTGCTCCCCATGGCCCTCTCTACTACCCAGACTGCTCCTCTTGGCCCTCTATATTATCCAGACTGCTCCCCATGCCCCTCTCTATTACCCAGACTGCTCCCCATGCCCCTCTCTATTATCCAGACTGCTCCCCATGGCCCTCTGTACTACCCAGACTGCTCCTCTTGGCCCTCTATATTACCCAGACTGCTCCCCATGCCCCTCTCTATTACCCAGACTGCTCCCCATGGCCCTGTCTACTATCCAGACTGCTCCGCATGCCCCTCTCTATTATCCAGACTGCTCCCCATGCCCCTCTCTCTTATCCAGACTGCTCCCCATGCCCATATCTCTTATATCCTGCTTTACGTTTCTCTTTTCTTACAAATTGCTCTCCATGACCTCCCCCTCTCTCATGGACTGCTACTATGATACCCTACCTCCATCACACAAACTACTCCCCACAGCATCTTACTCACTCGTCATCTGCTCCCTATTCCCCTCTCTCACAGAGAAACCTCACTATGCCCTCCCTTCTTCCCCATACTGCTGCTTATGCCCCTATTCTCACAAACTGCACCTACATCCACACAGAGTGCTCTAGATGACCTCCTCTCCCACTCCCTTCCAGTCCATTGCAGGAAGCTGGGTGCTGAGTGTTCAGCTTCCTGTTTTCTCCATGCACTGAATATAGAGCGGAGATGGAGAGGACTGTTAAACAGTTCTATCGTCAGCATCAGCTGCACATTAAGAGAACAGCTGAGGACGTCTGAATAGAAGCAGACTTTTCCTAAATGGGGGAAATGTTTAAGCTGGTGGCCAGATTACATAGTGTGATAGCTCCTGATTTCCTATAATCTGTCTGTCACCAATGGCCTCTACGAGGAGCTCACAAGCATACTGTGTTCCTAATGAGTTCAATGTATAAATAGTGTGCAGTGTCCGTTTTGCATTAAATTTTGCAGACACAAAGGGGTATAGTACTGCGACAGCCACACTGCCCTCAAAAACGTTCCAGCCTCTATGCTCCCCACCATGTCCTCCAAATCTCTATACCAGAGAAACAAAGCTCTGGCCACAATAAAGATAAAATACAAAGGAATCGGCAGTTGTTGGACTGAGAAGTGACCTGGTAGTAAAAGCTTAAAGGGGAATTCCCATCATGCTCTTTGATGGCAACCGCACCTATCTACGTGATCCGCACCTATCTCTAAAAGGGGCCCAAAAGGTGTCAGCTCTGAATGAAGAGCCGTTTACACTTGCGTATGACTCTCCATTCTGTTCTATGGGAGTTCTGAGTACAACCAAACACAGCACCCACTTGTACACAGAACTCCCATTGAACAGAATGCAGAACACAGCGCTCCCCTGTACTGGGAACTCCCATAGAATAGAATGGAGAACACAGCGCTCCCCTGTACTCGGGAAATCCCTAAACAGAATGGAGAACATACGCTCCCCTGTACTGGGCCCCAAAAGGTGCACAGGCTCTGAATGAAGAGCCGTAACATTGGTAATGACCTCCATCCCTGTTCTTGGGAATTCCGAGTACAACAAAAACACAGCACTCCACTGTACACTAGATCTCCCATGAACAGAATGCAGAACACAGCGCTCCCCTGTACTGGGAACTCCCATAGAACAGAATGGAGAACACAGCGCTCCCCTGTACTCGGAACTCCCATAGAACAGAATGGAGAACACAGCGCTCCCCTGTACTGGGAACTCCCATAGAACAGAATGGAGAACACAGCGCTCCCCTGTACTGGGAACCCCCATAGAACAGAACGGAGAGAACACAGAGCTCCTCTGTACTGGGAACTTCCATAGACCAGAATGGAGCACACAGCGCTCCCCTGTACTGGGAACTCCCATAGAACAGAATGGAGAGCCGTAAGCAAACACAACCCACTCACCATTCTGAGCACATCTAGGAGCCCGTCCCAAGATAGGGGCACATCCCAGAAGTTGGACTCATACCTCTCATATTTTGATAGCATAAAGCACATGGTGGGATCACCCCTGCTATGACCCAGGACCCTTGTCCGAAATGCGTCAGCGTGTTGTTTTCGTGCCTGTCCTTGTTATACATATTTTTTTAGATCTACATGTAGGATCCATGTAGAATTAAACAGATAAGACGTTTTAAATAGACTTCACTGGCTGGCACTCCGGTGTTTTTTTAAGGAGGTCGCCCCCCTTTCAGAAGGTTGTACAAAATTCGAAAAACATGGTTGCTTTTTTTTCTAGAAACAGTACCAATGGGCTGTCGGGTACTGCAGCTCAACTCTACTTTAACAATGAGAGCGGAGCTGCAATACCCCGTACAACCTGTGGACGGGTGTGGCACTATATTCTTAAGAAAGCAGTCATGTTGCCTAACCGCTGTAGGTGTCTTGCACTGTGAATATGGAGCATGGTCGAAGCCAAATCTTAGTTCCGGTTAGGATATTAAGGAGTTAACAGACCAAATCTTTTTGGAAGTGCATCCAATACAGAGGGATGGGTACAGTAGGAAAACATTAACTGCATCTAATATGAGCTGTAACTGAAGCGCTGTGATTTCATGGCCGATGGGCGAAATTGTTGGAGTATGACTCATGTGCTGGCGTCCCATGTGGCCGGGGACTCGCCTTCCCTCGCACATGATTGCTGAGCTCCTCAATGAGTCGTTAGCATCATTCTCTGCACTGTCAAAAGACATTACAATGAAGCATCTTCATCAGCCAAGCGCCTGTTGTATTGTGGACTCTTCTTTTTCCTGCCTCTCTCCACAGTTGGCACTTACATTCACAGTCCTGTCAAGTGTCATTTCCTTCTTACTGTGTCAACGCCATTCAGATGAGTGCGGAACCGAAAAACTGAGACGTCGGGTGTAATTGTCAGCGTAAAAGCTTATGAGCTCTGGAGTGGATTCATGCACAAAGAGCCAAAGGGGTCATTGAAAAACTTACAGAATTTTGCATGGTTTGGCTATTTGTATGTTGGATACATCAATGGGATTGTCCTGACTGGAGAGCCTGGATATAGGAATTTTTGGAAAAGCATTTCTGCTACTCAGGATACATGAACATTTTTTTTTTGAGGTTCTTGGTTCACATTTTTGATCAAAACTGCTTAAGCCCACCTCCCAACCAGCAAGGCGACCTCAATACAGGTGGGAACCTACACTAACGTTACCTCTCTTAGGGCCTGTTCAGACCTCCACACTTCAGGGAGTGAAGGCTCCAGCTATAAGGTACACTGCATTGATTTAAAAACCTGTGCAGGTGGGCGGAGTGCGAAAAACCAACAAAGGGGCAGCCACCCCCCATACGGACAGTCTAGAAAACAATATTTGGTTTTGCACATCCAAAAACTTTTTGAAAAAAATTAGCATATACATATATGTATATACATATACATTCCAATACCAGCAGCACACTATTAACTAAAAAAACTATCAAACTACTTAGGATACATGAAAAACAACATCAACAAGGGGACCTCAAATACAGGTGGAAACCTACACTAACTTTACCTTTCTTCACGGCCTGTTCAGACCCCCACACTTCACTCCCTGAAGTATGGAGGTCTGAACAGGCCCTAAAGAGATGTAAAGTTAGTGTAGGGTTCCACCTGTATTTGAGGTCCCCTTGTTGATGGGAGGTGGGCTTAAAGGGGTTTTGCCACGAAGTATAATTGACTCGGGAAGCTTGCAAATGAAATAAACATTTTCACCATTCATTATTATTAAAAATTCTGCACCGTTTTTGTTTTAGCTGCTCCTTTAGTGATCCATTGTTTACAGCTCGTCTCCCGGGGATACGACCAGGACTGAGAGCTCCTCACTCCTGGTCGCACATGCCCAGACATCACCTCTCCTCTCAGGCAGCTACTGAGTGTTCAAACCCCAGGTGCTGTCATTCTACTCCCGTATTCTGTGCTCCTTAGTAATTAGTCAAACAGTGCAAATAAATAAAAAGGAAACCTCAATCAGGTCTGTGCATTGATAAAGAGGGAAAAAATCCACAGGTTTGGTTCCTGCAGGGACCCTTGTGCTGTGAAGCAAAAACTTTACCTCTCAGCTACTCACAATGCTTTACATACACAGACCTTCTTTGACTACAGAGAAGAAAGACCTGGTGATGTCATCCTGCTGAGTCACATGATAGGCAATTCAAACAAATCACACACGCCCCCTTCTGAACACACAGAGATGAAGAGCTGGATGCAGGAGGTATGAAATGAGATCGTGGCAAAACCCCTTTAAGCAGTTTTGACCAGAAGTGTGAACTAAGAGCCTCAAAAAAATTTTCATGTCTCCTAAGAAGCAGAAATGCTTTTTCAAAAATTCCTCTCTGCCTTTTGATAGTTTTTTAGTTAATAGTGTGCTGCTGGTTTTGGAATGTGCCTGAATGGACAGCACCTTCTTAAAACCTAATCGGCTGCTAAAAAACATATGAGAAGCAACCAGGGCTCTGGAGTCGGTAAGCCAAACCCCTGACTCCTCAATTTCCCTAACTCAGACTCCAACTCCGACTCCACCAAAATGGACACCGACTCCGACTTCTGAGATGAGTGCGGCCATTCCTTCCCAGTGCCCTTTTTCCTCCGATCTGTAGTGGAGGAGCTTCACTATTGAGCAGGTACATAAAGTGCAGCACATATTCATCTCAACTAAAAGCCTAGAACAGGGATAGAACAGATATTTATAGGACATTTCATAATTTTCCCAAATTCTTATGAAAAAGTATTCAGCAGATACCACATTGAACTGTACCAAATTTATTATATATTTTTGGAGTCGGACTCCGACTCCACAGCCATGGTTGTAACCATACATGAGTCCACCTGTGCACAAGCTAACCTTGCTCTTTCCAGTGGCTCTCCATTTTATCGAATTGGGGCTTCCAAATAGGGGAAACTTCCCATATATCAAACTGATCTTCACCAAAGGCCTCATCAACAGTATGGTTGCCTTCAAAGGGACGTTGGAGGGCCTGAGAAAGTTCCTTAGGTACTTGGGTAGGGCTGTCAGAGCTGTAGAGGGTTGCTTAACAGAGTGGTGTGGAGGTGCATGCATGAGCTCCAAATCCAAGATGGCGCTCAAACACTGAATGTGTTATACAGGGAAAGGGAGTCCGTCCTTCTGTGTCCAGATCCTGTCCATCCCTTCTCACTGTGTCTAAGCTCTCTTGAGTTTTACCTTGTGCCTTATACCGTTCATATACTGAAAATCGGAATCTGGATAGGGGTTATCCAGCTGTGGCCTTCTCTTTCTAGAGGGGAAGAGGTTGCTATACAGCGCTCCAACACATCTGGATGGCTACTAACAAGGTGACCATACTGTAAACCAGCATGCCTATCTTCTGTAATACATACCATCTGTAATCTAAGCCGCCACCTTTACTGAGGGTGACCATGTTTCTTTCCAGTAAAGTGCAAAGCTCCAGTGGGGTCACAATGGGAAAGCAGCCATCTAACCTCTCTAGAGGTTAATAATAATAATAATAATAGTAATAATCTTTATTTCTATAGCGCCAACATATTCCGCAGCACTTTACAAATTCAAGGGTAAACATACAGTCATTACACATTAAAAGTATTTACAAATGAGACACAAGGTGTGAGGGCCCTGCTCGTGAGAGCTTACAATCTATTAGGGTGTATGGGTGAAACATACGGTAAGAAGTGCCAAGTTTACAATGGTCCGGCCATGTTTCATAAATAGGGGGTGGTTTACATGAAAAATGGATGAACCTGCCACCCAGACTGTACATCTATATACAGATAAGTGCCTGTGAGTGCCCTAGTGTAGGGAGTGACAGGTGTGATAGCAGTTAGGGATCTTGGTGGGCCAGACCGAGAAGATGTATTTTCAGGGCCCTCTTAAAACTGTGAGGGTTGTGAATGTGCCTGATCGCCCGCGGTAGCATATTCCAGAGAATTGGTGCCGCACGTGTGAAATCTTGTAGGCGGGCATGGGAGGTTCGGATGATTGAGGAATGTAGTCTGATATCATCAGCAGAGCGGAGAGCACGGGTAGGGCGGTAGACAGAGACTAGGGAGGAGATGTAGGGAGGAGCAGCGCTGTGGAGAGCTTTATGAGTGAGAGTGATTAGTTTATGCTGTATTCTGTACTGGATGGGCAACCAGTGCAGTGACTGACACAGGGTAGAGGCATCAGTATAGCGGCTGGAGAGAAAGACAAGTCTGGCTGCTGCATTCTGGACAGATTGGAGAGGGGAGAGTTTGCAGAGAGGGAGACCGATAAGCAAGGAGTTGCAGTAGTCAAGACGAGAAAGAATAAGAGCAGTAATGAGAGTTTGAGTCGTTTCCACAGTGAGAAATGGATGGATTTTGGAGATATTCTTGAGGTGCAGGTGACAGGAGCGGGCAAGGGATTGGATATATGGGGAGAAGGTCAGATGAGAATCCAATAAAACCCCTAGACAGCGGGCCTGCTGCCTAGGAGAAATGGAGGTACCACATACAGAAACAGAAATAGCAGGGGGGGGGGTTGGTTAGTAGATGGCGGAAATACAATAATTTCAGTCTTAGTGAGGTTTAGTTTCAGATGGAGAGAGGACATGATGTCAGAGACAGCGGACAGACAGTCACTGGTGTTTTGTAGCAGAGCAGGAGTGATGTCACGGGAGGAGGTGTATAATTGGGTGTCATCCGCATAGAGATGGTACTGGAAGCCAAATCTACTGATGTTTGTCCAAGGGGGGTGTGTACAATGAAAAGAGGAGAGGACCTAGAACTGATCCTGAGGAACCCCAACAGCAAGAGGAAGAGGAGAGGAGGTGGAACCAGAAAACGAGACACTGAAGGAGCGGTCAGAGAGGTAGGTTGCCAAGAAAGCTCTTCTCATGCTGAGCCTACATTCCCTAAAACTTAAGGGGAAAGTATTAAAGTGGTTGTCTCACTATAAGGATTGCTTTTTATGCTAAAGATCTTGCAAAAACAAGTCACTTTGCAATATATGACTATTAATAGTGTCCTACCTATTCCTAGATATTCCCTCTTCTATGGGCTGCATCAGCTCCTCAGGTCACCATAGCTACAGACCTGTTTGGTCTCCCCCGATAGGCTGCCAGCACTAGTTGCTATAGCTACAGACCTGTTTGGTCTCCCCCAATAGGCTGCCTGCACTAGTTGCTATAGCTACAGACCTGGCTACTACAGCAGCCTAGTAGAAGCCAGTAAACACGTCCCTGACATCAAAATCAAACCAAAAAAACAGGACGAATCAATTTAAAGATACAACCCCTATAAGTTAAAGTGGGGTTCTCAATATGCACATTGATGGCATATCTTAAGGACATAAGGACATGCCATCAAAGGTTTACAGGTGTGGGTCTCACCTTTTTGAGCCGGAGCTATCTCAGGAATAGACCCCCGAAAGAGTTGGCTCATTGCAGAGCTGGTTATGCTTGCGCATGACTCTCGATTCTATACCATGGGAGAAGTACAGCCAAACACACCGCTCCTTTGTACTAAGAACTCCCATAGAACAAAATGGAGAGTCGTCCACAAATGCGACAACAAGTTCTCCAATCTAAGCCGACACATTCGGTGGCCCGTTCCCAAGATAAGTGCGGGTCCCAGAGGTGGGACAGTTACTTTTTTCTATACTAACATCAGGGTGAATAATGACTACAGGTAAATGATGGTGGTTCTGTGAAACGGCATGGTGAGACAATCCCTTTAAAGAATACTTTATTCTTTTCACCCTTTAACTCCTATACAGGGATGCGGACTTCAGAGTGGTCTCAGTAACAGTTGATGGCAGAAATTTCTGAAGCATGGTAGCAGAGCAAAAGAGTGAAGAAGAGTAGTCTCACAGGCCAAGGTCAGGCCAGGTGAAGTTTGCTTAAAAAGGATAGACAGATTGAAGACTAGGGCAGTCAGACTTCTCTCGCAAGAGTAGACAGTCAGAAGGCCAAGGCAGGTCACGGATAGAGAGACTTGATCAGGTAGCAAGCCAGCTCAGAATCTGACCATGTTTCTCAAGCCAAAGAGATGTGAGACGGGTCCATAATTAGCCAGAAGAGGCAGGACATTAACCAGGAAAGAAGAGCTTGCGGTCTACTGGTGAAGTTTGCTTAAAAAGGATAGACAGATTGAAGACTAGGGCAGTAAGACTTCTCTCGCAAGAGTAGACAGTCAGTAGGCCAAGGCAGGTCACAGATAGAGATACTTGATCAGGTAGCAAGCCAGCTCAGAATCTGACCATGTTTCTCAAGCCAAAGAGATGTGAGACGGGTCCATAATTAGCCAGAAGAGGCAGGACATTAACCAGGAAAGAAGAGCTTGCGGTCTACTGGCTATTTAAGAGTTTGGGAGCCAGCATACGTGTCCAGGGGGCAGCACCAGAGATCTCAACAGGCAAAGAGCGGTGGTAAACAGGATATGTGGGAAAACTGAAAGGAGCAAGGCACCTGGCAGGAGAGCAGTAGAGGCTGCAAAAGTTGACAACACAATGGTCATACAACCGTGGATAGTGTTCAGAACCAGGTAAATAAGTAACCAGATTGCGTATGGCAGTGTTGCATGAGAGCCTTGGTTGTCGGCCTCTGTAACCCTAGTCTAACTCCATATCAATTTCCAATTTACTACAGTAAACCTTGAGAGGCTGATGTCAATGATTCCCAACCATGAGGAGACATTTGTTTTTTTTTCACCATCACTAGTTTAAAGAAACCTAGTTAAGGGATGGGCAGAAGAGGACATGTTCTGACCAAGATCAATTTGCCACCCGTCCTCTTGTATCAACTGCTGTCCACAGTGAATTTGATGACTGGCTACTGCGGAGAAAGGGAGATCCATGGAACCCAGGCTACAAAACACAACTGTTTGTCACATCTCCTGTATGGGAAGACCAGGATATGCCCTGGCTGAGATCTTCTGACTCCCTTTCAACCCACTGCCACTATTTTATATAAGCTTAGATCAATTTGCCACCCATGCTCTTGTAACAACTGCTGTCCCCATTGGAATCTATCAGTAGATACGTTAGAAAAATGGAGATCCATGGAACCCTGGTAGGAGAACACAATTCTGTGACACGTGACAAGGATATGTTCTGACTCACTATCTATCCAATTCTGCCATCTTTAAACAAGCCTAGATTAATTAGCGACCCATGCTCTTGGAATAACTGCTGCCTACAGTTGAATCTACGAGTAGATACCTTCGAAAAATGGAGATCCGTGGAACCCAGGTTGGGGAACACAATTCTCTGTTACGTCTACTGTCTGGGCAGACCAGGATATATTTTGGCTGAAATGTTCTGATTCCCTTTCTACACACTATCGCCATCTTTAAACAAGCCAAGATTAATTAGCGACCCGTGCTCTTGGAACAACTGCTGTCCACCTTACAAAACAAAACTAGCTACCTCAGAAAATTGGGGATCCATGGAACCCAGGTTGGGAAACATGATTCTTTGTCACATCTCCTGTGTTGGAAGACCAGCATATGCTCTAGTCAAGATGTTCTGACTCCCTTTCTATCCAATGCCGCCATCGTAAAGAAGCCAATATGAATCTATGAGTAGATACCTTTGAAGAATGGAGATCAATGGAACCCAGGTTGGGGAACACAATTCTCTGTTACGTCTACTGTCTGGGCAGACCAGGATATATTTTGGCTGAAATGTTCTGATTCCCTTTCTACACACTAGCGCCATCTTTAAACAAGCCAAGATTAATTAGCGACCCGTGCTCTTGGAACAAGCTGTGTCCACCTTACATAAACATAACTAGCTACCTCAGAAAATTGGAGGATCATGGAACCCAGGTCGGGAAACATGATTCTTTGTCACATCTCTGTGTTGGAAAGACCAGCATATGCTCTAGTCAAGATGTTCTGACTCCCTTTCTATCCAATGCCGCCATCGTAAAGAAGCCAATATGAATCTATGAGTAGATACCTTCGAAGAATGGAGATCAATGGAACCCAGGTTGGGGAACACAATTCTCTGTTACATCTCCTGTCTGGGCAGACCAGGATATGTTTTGGCTGAGGTGTTCTAACTCCCTTTCTACCCAGTGCCGCCATCTTTAAACAAGCCAAGATTAATTAGCGACCCGTGCTCTTGGAACAACTGCTGTCCACCTTAGAAAACATGACTAGCAACCTCAGAAAAATAGGGATCCATGGAACCCAGGTTGGGTAACATTATTCTTTGTCACATCTCCTGTGTGGGAAGAACAGCATATGCTCTAGTCAAGATGTTCTGATTCCCTTTCTACCTAATGCCGCCATCTTAAAGAAGCCGAGATCAATTTTCCAACCCTGCTCTTGTAATAACTGCTGTCTACAGCGGAATATATGACTACCTTAGAAAAGTGGGGATCCATGGAACTCAGGTTGGGGAACATGATTCTTTGTCACGTCTCCTGTGTTGGAAGACCAGCATATGCTTTAGTCAAGATGTTCTGACTCCCTTTCTACCCAATGCCGTCATCTTAAAGAACCTGAGATCAATTTGCCACCTCTGCTCTTTTAATAACTGCTGTCTACAGTGGAATATATGACTACCTTAGAAAAATGGGGATCCATGGAACTCAGGTTGGGGAACACAATTCTCTGTCACACCTACTACATATTGAGTAGTGATGAACCCAAGGATGCAGCTTTGATAAGTTGTTGACTCCAAAATGGTTAAAAATAAATCAAAAACTCAACAGATCATTTCACGATGAACTGAAGGACGCCCAGTTTGATCCAATCATTCTAAGGATTTTGGAATTGGTTGGAAAATGAAGAGGTGAAGATAATGAGTTCAATCATGGCCTGTAGAACATCTGGGAGATGAGTACTTGTTTCATGGCAGCCTTTCTTGTCTACTGCTTTTCGAAAATTCCGAACAAAGACCCCATGAATAATTGAAGGATGCTTCATGATGCTACCTGGTATGATGCCGGTGGTAAATGTCAGTGGACGTCTTTCTGTCATCCCTCCTAAGGGTAGGACTGGAACAGACGTGAAGCATTAACTCCCACATTCCCGCGCCTTGCACTTGGCCGTGCTCGGAGCTGTCGTTGCTCTGGGGCTCCTGAGGTTAATCTTACTCTGCATGCTACGAGCAGATGTGATATCAGCAAGATGAAAGCTGAGCACGGCCCGGACAAGCTCTCTTAATTAGCATGCCTTCCTTTACATATGCTGCTTCTATATTTTTGGCAGTGAGTAAATAATCTTGTTAACATAACATGGTTGTAAAAATTCATACATCACCTCGTGAACTGCAAGTAAATTAATGTGTTACACTGGCAGAGAACATTCCCTTTCCTCCCTCAAGACTAATAATAGACATGTCGTATTTTTTAGTCAATAAGAGAACCAGAGGAAGCTGTGAGGGAGCATGACGTCAGCTCATATAGCAGATTATATACCCGTCACAAACGGCTCATGTTATAGGTCGGGATCACAGTGCTACATATTGGGTAATGGCCAATTAGAACATTGACTCCTATATATAACCCTCTACTCCCCAATTAAGAACTCCCATAATGCTGCAGCTATACTCGGGGGCTCGAGACATTTTTTAATTTTGCTCGTCGTGGTAAAGCCGGCATGTTCCCATGTCGTAAGTAAAGCTGCTGTAGGATATTAAAGAAAGTCATGAAAATTTTTAACGTGGTTGTAAGTCGTCTAGGTTCATTCACGCACAAAGTTGGATCAGGAAAAGAGAGAACTTGGATGTAATTAATGGCCTATGCCGTAGTGTATAAATACACATCTACAATCAATTACCCGAGTCTAAGAGGACATAGAACACTACAACCCCCAGTGACCCAACCATATTACATGACCTTATTATAATTCTATTATACTCCATGTACATAGAACACTAGAACTCCTAACAAGACCCGAACACTGTGCATGACCACAATAGAATTATAGAAGACACTACAACTCCTAACAAGACCCGACCACTGTGTATGACCACAATAGAATTATATGAGACACTACAACACACGTCCATAATACAATTCTATAACTCTATACATCGAGCACTACAACCCCCAACAAGACTGACCACTGGATATGACCATAATACAATTGTATTATACTCATTAAATAGAGCACTACAACCCCCAACATGAATATAATACAAGTCTATTTTATTCTACCCATAGAGCAAACAACCCCCAATATGAATATAATACAAGTCTATTTTATTCTAACCATAGAGCAAACAACCCCCAATATGAATATAATACAAGTCTATTTTATTCTACCCATAGAGCAAACAACCCCCGATATGAATATAATACAAGTCAATTTTATTCTACCCATAGAGCAAACAACCCCCAATATGAATATAATATAAGTCTATTTTATTCTACCCATAGAGCAAACAACCCCCAATATGACTACTGGACATGGCTAGAGTACTAGCCACTCCAATATCTTGTCCACTTACCCTCCGCCCCGTAGCCACATTTTATTCTTTTACATTTCCATTTAAGCTCTTATGTTCATTCTTAAAGGGGTTTTCCAACAAAACAAAATTAAAAAGAGGCCCCAAATACGTAAAGTAACGAAAACCAAACATACATAACCATGCACTCACTGCCGATCCAGCACTGAGGCGGCCGGCGGCCATATGACAGCTACAGCCAATCAGTGGCTTCATAGGTCACATGCTGCGCACGGACATCAGCTCCCATGGACCTTTCCCTTCCTGAGCGGTGATGTCAGTGGAACAGCGGTGACCACTAGAGCCACTGATTGGCTGCAGAAGTCACAGACTGGAAACACCACTGGCAACTGTAACCGTGGAATGGCGGTGAGTACAACGGTGGGTGCATTATTTTTTGTAATTTCGTGCATTTGAGACCTCATTTTTTTATTTATTTTTTTAGTTGGAAAAGCCCTTTAAACAGGTGTTCCCGCCATACACGTTGGGCCTTATGCATGAAAACTGTCTAGCAGTAAGACTGCCCTTGTTGTCCATAGCAGCCAGAGTCCATATCAACCAATCAGAGCTTGTAGCAACCAATCAGAGTTCATAGCAACCAATCAGAACTCATAGCAACCAGAGATCATAGCAACCAATCAGAACTCCTAACGACCAATCAGAGCCCATAGCAACCAGAGCCCATAGCAACCAATCAGAGCTCATAGCAACCAATACAGGCCCATACAAACCAATCAGAGCCCATAGATACCAATCAGAACTCATAGCAACCAATCAGAGCTTGTAGCAACCAATCAGAGCTCATAGCAACCAATCAGAGCTTATAGCAACCAATAAAGGCCCATACAAACCAATCAGAGCTCATAGATACCAATCAGAACTCATAGCAACCAATCAGAGCTCATAGATACCAATCAGAGCGCAAAGCAACCAATTAGAGCCCATAGATACCAATCAGAACTCATAGCAACCAATCAGAGCTCATAGCAACCAATCAGCTCATAGCAACCAGAGTTCACAGCAACCAATCAGAGCTCATAGCAACCAATCAGAGCCCATAACAACCAGAGCCCATAGCAGCCAATCGGAGCCCATAGCAACCAATCAGTGCTCATAGCAGCCAATCAGAGCCCATAGTAACCAATCAGAGCCCATAGCAACCAATCAGAGCCCATAGCAACCAATCAGAGCCCATAGCAGCCAATCAGAGCCCATAGCAACCAATCAGAGCCCATAGCAACCAATCAGAGCAACCAATCAGAGCTCATAGTAACCAATCAGAGCTCATCTTTCATTTCTCATAGTAGTCTGATTGGTTGCTATGAGCTCTAATTGTTTGCTATGAGTTCTGATTGCTTGCTATGGGCTCGAATTGGTCGCTATTGACAACAAAGACAGTCTTACTGCTAGACAGTTTTCATACATAAGTTCCGTTAATGGTGTATTGATAGAATAGGAACACTCCCATTGAAATCAATGAGTTCCGACCACTTCTCATTTCAAAACGGAGAGGTTTAGTGGCTCTTTCTTGAGATAGGCGAGGGTCCCACCTCCTATTTAAGTACTACAGTATGTATGGTGGGAAAACAGCTTTAAGGCCCCATACACATAAGAAAAAAAACACAGCCATATTTGCCAAATCCAGTAGGACCATCCAACTCTCTACCGATAGAGGATGTCAAAGGAAAGTAGGGTCAGACGTGACCGAAAACACGATTGACCAAACCAAGAGAGCATTTTGAAGGTGTAGGAGCACGTTCTTTAATAGTAGAATAAAAGATCTCAGTCTAATAATATTAGGTGATATAAAACCTTACAAGAGGACTGTAAGTTTTTAGCAATATAATGTTTTTTGGGGGGATTAGGTCACCAGTCGTTAATGGAAACGGTCATCAGAGATAAATATTAGGAAGAGCATGACACACTGGCTACACCCCCCACAGCGGAGGCACGGGGTCACCCCACACATGGGAATATGACATCAGGGTGAAGCATTGGAAACCATCAGCCACTGTATTGCTTCATCCTGGGTTACACTGGGTGGGTAGAATACATTGGTTTGTGGTTTTTCACTCCCATTGCCAAGGCGGTATGTAATATATCACGGCTCCAAATGCCTGGTGTGACTAGAATAAAACATCTCGGGATTAAAGAACAGCTCAGGGTCTCAGCTTTTCAGCAATAGTTCCAGGTGAAATATCTGGGGAGCAGCAGTGGCTGGCGGTGCTGGGTCAGCACAGGGGAAAGGAAGAAGGGGAAGCTCTGAGTGAGAGCAGGAAGAAAATCACACCCTGTTACTATCCTCTCTCTCCACGTACAGCCGTCCATTCACCCCAGAGGAGTCTGGATACAGGAGCTGTCCTATATCTTATCCCCCCTCTTACCAATTACCCATGTTACTGTCATCCCCCCTGTATCGACCTCATGGACCCCAGGAAGCCGGGGGCATAGTGGAGCTTTCCTATACTTACATGTTGTTCCCATTCGTACCAATCATAGCTGGTTAGTGCCGTCTGTCCTCCTGTACAGCCCCCAGTCACCCCAGGAGAGTGGAGATACAGGAGCTGTCCTATAGGTTATCCTCCTTCTTACCAATTACCCATGTTACTGTCATCTTCCCAATGACCCCAAAGGGCAGGGGGCATAGTGGAGCTTTCCTATTCTTACATGTTACTCTCCCTCTTACCAATTACAGCTGGTTAGTGTCATCTGTCCTCCTGGCCATACTTCCAGTGACCCCAAATGGGGTAAGTTTAGGGACTTTTCTACATGTTATCCACCCTCTTACCAAATATCCATGTTACTGTCATCCACCCTGTACAGCTCCCAATGACCCCAGAGCGCAGGGGGCATAGTGGAGCTTTCCTATTCTTACATGTTGTTCCCCCTCTTACCAATTACAGCTGGTTAGTGTCATCTGTCCTCCTGGCCATACTTCCAGTGACTCAAAATGCGGTAAGTTTAGGGACTTTTCTACGTTATCCCCCCTCTTACCAATCACAACCTGTTACGGTCATCCCCCCCCTGTACAGACCTCATGGACCCCAGGGAGCAGGGGGCATAGTAGAGCTTTCCTATTCTTACATGTTGTTCCCCTTCTTACCAATCACAGCCGGTTAGTGTCATCTGTCCTCCTATAGAGCCCCCAATAACCCCAGGGGAGTGGGGATATAGGAGCTATCCTATATGTTATCCCCCCTCTTACCAATTACCCAGGAACGGTGGGGGGGGGGGGGGACAGGAGCTTTTCTACATGTTACTCCCCCCCCCTTACAATTATTCATGTTACTGTCATCTCCCCCTGTGCAACCACAAATGACACCAAAAGACAAGGGGCCTAGTGGTGATTTCCGATTCCCGCTTACCAATAACAGCCGGGTATTGTAATCTGTCCTCCTCTCCATACTTCCAGTGACCCCAAATGGGGTAAGTTTAGGGACTTTTCTATGTTATCCGCCCTCGTACCAATCACAGCCTGTTAGGGTATGTTCACACGGGTTAATTTCGGCACGCATTTCGACGCGTATTTGTGCTCTAACACAGGCGAGATGCGCGCCAAAATTACGGTAATCCATTGTTCCCATCAAGAACTATGGATTACGCCTACTCTCCCTGCTCGTATAATACGATCGTATTGTACGCGCAGGGAGATAAGTGACATGTCAATTAACTGCGGCGAACACGCGCCGCGAGTAATGAATGTCAATGGGGCTGGCGGAATGTCAATGGGGCTGCCGCCCACCCACGCCGCGGGAGTAGACGCTGATCAGTGCGAGCTCCCGAAAGACACAATGTACTGCGGCACATACTCTACGCGTCGCAGTACATTGTGTGAACATAGCTTTACTGTCATCTCCCCCTGTACAGCCCCCAGTGACCCCACGGCAGTTCCCTGTGTGGAATAAATTAGGTTCCTTTCACTCTGCAGAGATAACAAGTTTTTAGCATTTTTGTTCTGTTTTACTACTGGGAAAAATAAAAAAAAAGTAAACGATGGACCTGAGTGAGGGCTCATTTTTTGCGGGCTGAGGTCAGGTCTTTATTGGTACCATTTTGTGATAGAGGTGACTTTTTGAGCTCATTTTATATCAGTTGCACAAGGAGGCAAGGTAACTAATTGCGGCTGAGCAGGGTGTAATAGGAGCACCTGGATGGAGGGCTGGGGGCCTTCATTAGCCCCTGTGTAGCATGAGAAGCAGTTGGTACCTGGCGATTACGTCACGAGGGTGGGCAATTGGGGACCACAAACATTGACATCATTTTTTAATCATTTAGATGCCAGGAATGGGTTTACCGTGGCATCTCACAGCACTTTATAAATGTGTCCCGATCTATGCAAAAAGTAGTCTCAGCCACTTTGAAACGGGTATGGATTTGTACGACTTTGGCGCATTATACGACTCTGGTGTGATAGAGTTTTGGCATGCAATGGTTCATACACCTATAGAACAGAGCTACGACTGTTTGGCTCAACGCACGCCATAAAATGGCGCAGCCCTGTTCACACGTGTCGCCATAAGGTAAGTATGTACGAACACTCTCTAGTAGTAAGACCCTCTTAGCTGCCCATAGCGACCAATCAAAGCTCAGCTTTCATTTCATAAAATGTCACTATGGGCTCTGATTGGTTGCTATGAGCTCTGATTGGTTGTTATGGGCTCTGATTGGTTGCAATGGTCTCTGGTTGGTTGCAATGTGCTCTGAATGGTTGCTATGAGCTCAGAATGGTTGCTATGGGCAACACACAAAATATGTGAATAAGCAAAGTATCCACCAATATCTCCATATAGGATTAAAACATATCAGCTGGCGTTAGCTGCTGTTGGCTATCGTTATGGATTTTAGAAGATTTGAATAAACTTGGATATGTTTTAATCCTATATGGAGATATCAGAGGATACTTTGCTTATTCACATTAGTTGTGCTGCCCATTGAATCCGTGTGTTTTACTTCGAGCTCTGCTAAGCACACACGCCCCGAGTTAATCAATCAGCTACTTGCTGGAGACCTAGTGAGTGAAGCGGACTTTCTTTTGTTTGTTTACAACACACAACATAGACAGTCTAAGGCCTCGTTCACACGACGGTTTTAGCCGCGGGTTCCGCCGCGGCTCTCACCGCAGTTCCCGCGACCAAAACCTCGTCGTGCAAACTCGCGTCTCCCAATACGGGTTTGCGGCGCGGGTGGTGGGCGTGGCCTCGGGGTGGGATGGGCGTGGTTTGGGGCGCGGCTTGCACGGAGGGTTTGCCCCTATGCAAATTAATAGCAGGGGGCAAACCGTGGCGCGAGCCGCGCACCACCCGCGGCGACGCCCGCGGCAGAGCAGTGCGGCCGCCGCGCAGTGAACTCCCTGTCAGGAATTGACAGGAGCGTTCTCCACACGCGCGGGTTTTGCCGCGGCCCCGGAGCCGTGGCCAAACCCGTGCAGTGTGAATATTAACGCAGTTTCCCATGGGAAACCATGTTAATAAACTAGGCGCGATTTGGCCGCGGTTATGGCCGCGGAAACCGTGTCGGGACCCGCGGTCATAACCGCGGCCAAATCCGTCGTGTGAACAGGGCCTTACTGCAAGACAGTATTCATACATAAGGCCCTTAGGGTGACAGGTATGAATGAGGCCGCTCCATTTTTTGCTGTGTTTTGAGCCAAACTGACTGTCATAGCCCTTGTTCTATAGATGTATGAACCGTCTTGTGCCAAAACTTGGCACAATCTGCACCAGACACAACACTTTTGAATGCGCCAAAAATGCACCAAAGTTTGGCACAAAACTGTCGTACATATCCCTACTGGTTTCAAAGGGGCCTGGTTTTGTAGTAAAACAGGACACATCTATAAGGGGCTATGAGACACTTTCATATATACTGGCAGATCATACACTACTAAAGACAGAGGTAGAAGAGGCGAGTTGGTGCCAGGTTCATACATAAGGCCCTAAGTGCGACATGTATGAACAGGGCTGTGCCACAATTCTGGTGTCCTTTCAGCCCAAAAACTGTTGCAACCCTGTTCTCTAGATTTATAATCAAGCGCACTCCAAAAGTAGGTGCATTATCGGGCGCCCGCGGCACTTTGTAATGTGCCCAAGATGTGAGGCGTTCTGGGGGCATCGCTCCACAACCGTATGATTTTACACATTTATGAATGGAGGACAGCAAAACTGGGCGTATTACTGCTGGAACAGCCAGACCAAGTCAAAAGTGGTTTACCTGAGCGTGAAGTGCCTCTTTGGAGCTAGAAAGCGACAAATCTATGACCCACAGGAGAACAGGTTCATAGATTCAGGTGCATTCTACGCTACTAACGCAAAAAAAATTGTCTGGGCGCCAAAAATCATATATGTCGCCCTAAAGCTATGTTCACACGGCTTAAAATGGGCCGTATTTCGGTCCGTAATTACGCGCCGAAGTGCGCAAATTACGGGCTGAAAACGGCCCATTCATTACGGTAATTCACAGTTCTCATAGAGAACTATGGATTACGTCTCCTCTCCCTGCTTGGCGAAGCCGCCGGGCGGGGAGATAATTGACATGTGAATTACTAGCGGCGTATACGCGCCGCTGGCAATTCAAGTCTATGGGCCGGCGAAGTGCCGGCCCCCTGCTCAGTCCCCCCCTCCCGCCCCCGGTCACACGGCGTAATTGCGGGGCGTAATTACGCCCTGCAAATACACCGTGTGAACATAGCCTAAGTGTTTCTAGGTCTGGGATCAGAGTTATATCCAATCTTAGTCAAGATCGGCGGGTGTCGGCTGTAATCAGGAGCTGGCACCCATTGGATATCTACCCTGTTTCCCCGAAAAGGAGACAGTGTCTTATATTCATTTTTGTTCCTAAAGACGCGCTAGGTCTTATTTTCAGGGGATGTCTTTTCCATGAACAAGAATTCACATTTAGGGCCACATGTATGAAAACTGTTTAGGTCTAAAACTCACTTTTTTGCCGCCCATAGGTTACTATGGGCAAAAGAGTGAGTTTTAGGCCTAAACAGTTTCATACATGGGCCCTATCTAAATTTATTAATATTCCATAGTCATCAGCAGAACCAGCCAAACTCTGAATTCCATCAAGAATTCTTATGACTATTTCCATGTACAACAATCTATGGTACATTTACCAGGTCATCATCTTCAGGAACATCATCATCATCACTCTCCAAACCCTGAATTTCATGGTGATTCATTTTTTTAAGAATCACTGGTCCTAATCTCTCATGTCCAGCAATAGCACTTTCCTTACATGAGCTCCTCTTGTCCAGGTAGCCTCCCACCCAAGGTAAGACCTATCTAACTGATCTGCTAACACTAATGTATGGCGTGGGGGGAACTGCAGCAATGACTACCGCTCGGTCTTATTTTCTGGGGAGGCCTTATATTTCTCAGATTGAAAAGAAATTGCAGTAGGTCTTATTTTCGGGGGATGTCTTATTTTCAGGGAAAATAAGACATCTCGGTGGGCTCGGTGAGTAAGGCTATGTACACACGGTGTAATTGTGGGGCGTGGGGGCGGCAACTCGCCGGCCCCATAGACATTCATTACTAGCGGCGCGTATTCGCCGCTGGTGACTGACATGTCACTTATCTCCCCGCTCGCCGTATTGTGTGAGCGGGGAGAGGAGACGTAATCCATAGTTCTCTATGAGAGCTGGGGATTACCGTAATGACTGGGACGTATTTCGCCCCCTATTTAGAACAGTACGGCGCGAAATACGTCCCAGTTTAAGCCGTGTGAACATAGCCTAAGCCTACCCCAGGCTCGCTTAATGACATTATGACATAACTGTACATCCAGGCTCAGTAAGGGGTTAATAATAAGCAGTTTTTAGCGGCAAGATTTGTCAGAATTCGGGATAAAATGATCCACGTTCGTGAGAGCGATGTTCTTGGGGACTCCAACCTCCAGACACCCGCCGCTGTACGGAGGAGAGTGTATGAGTAAGAAGCGGCTGAAGAAAACAAGTACAATTACACGCTATCCTGCATGTATTAGAGACTCCGTGCTTGAAGGGAGTAAGTGCTACGTCTGTCATACGTGACTAAATTTGTAAGACTTCGACTCACAACTTAAAGAGAGGTGGAAACTGAAGCATAAGAGTTACACCAGTATCACTGCGACGTGACAGCTGGAGCCTGAAGGCCAGGCTCGCGCGGCGTATAGGGATGCGCCAGAATACGCATTGGTTGTGCTGTAGAAATTATGCGCTTGCAAGAGTTTAACTTCAACGAGAATGCGCCGTACACTCGGCCGAGGCAGAACGCCGCCTACTATAGTTTTTACTGTGTTAGGGTTATGTTCACACAGCTTATTGTGACGCGTATAGTACAGTACACGCTGCAATACGCCGGGTGCTTCGGAACGGGCGCCAGCCCCATAGACATGCACTGTCAGCGGCGCGTATTCACCGCTAACAATTGACATGTCAATTGTGAATTACCGTACTTGCATCGTACATTTCGCCGCGTATAATGCGCAATACGCGGCGAAATACGCGCGCAATTACACGAGATAAGAAGCCGTGTGAACATACCCTTACGGTGCGTACACACCTGAAAGAATTGACTTGTCACTTCTTTTAAGAGGCGCGCTAAATTACGAGCGGAAAATATGCACCGTGTGTGATTGACGGTGCATGTTTTACATCAAAGATTTTGACATGTGTATTATACATTGTTTGGGGAGCATTTCGACAGAATTACGCCCGAGATGTGTACAAAAATAGGTCCCAAAAGACGCCATGTGAACACCCCCTTAGCCATCAGGGAATGTTACATTTACTTTAGACACGTTTATTGTTTGTTTTAGTGCTTCATCCGACAAGGGGGTGTGGTTTACATGGAAAGAGGTGTGGCTTAATATTGTACTGTAGAGAAGGAGACAGGACACCTCCATATACACTCACCGGCCACTTTATTAGGTACACCATGCTAGTAACGGGTTGGACCCCCTGGATTGAGATCTGGTGACTGTGGAGGCCATTTGAGTACAGTGAACTCATTGTCATGTTCAAGAAACCAGTCTGAGATGATTCCAGCTTTATGACATGGCGCATTATCCTGCTGAAAGTAGCCATCAGATGTTGGGTACATTGTGGTCATAAAGGGATGGACATGGTCAGCAACAATACTCAGGCAGGCTGTGGCGTTGCAACGATGCTCAATTGGTACCAAGGGGCCCAAAGAGTGCCAAGAAAATATTCCCCACACCATGACACCACCACCACCAGCCTGAACCGTTGATACAAGGCAGGATGGATCCATGCTTTCATGTTGTTGACGCCAAATTCTGACCCTACCATCCGAATGTCGCAGCAGAAATCGAGACTCCTCAGACCAGGCAACGTTTTTTCCAATCTTCTACTGTCCAATTTCGATGAGCTTGGGCAAATTGGAGCCTCAGTTTCCTGTTCTTAGCTGAAAGGAGTGGCACCCGGTGTGGTCTTCTGCTGCTGTAGCCCATCTGCCTCAAAGTTCGCCGTACTGTGCGTTCAGAGATGCTCTTCTGCCTACCTTGGTTGTAACGGGTGGCTATTTGAGTCACTGTTGCCTTTCTATCAGCTCGAACCAGTCTGCCCATTCTCCTTTGACCTCTGGCATCAACAAGGCATTTCCGCCCACAGGACTGCCGCTCACTGGATGTTTTTTCTTTTTCGGACCATTCTCTGTAAACCCTAGAGATGGTTGTGCGTGAAAATCCCAGGAGATCAGCAGTTTCTGAAATACTCAGACCAGCCCTTCTGGCACCAACAACCATGCCACGTTCAAAGGCACTCAAATCACCTTTCTTCCCCATACTGATGCTCGGTTTGAACTGCAGGAGATTGTCTTGACCATGTCTACATGCCTAAATGCACTGAGTTGCCGCCATGTGATTGGCTGATTAGAAATTAAGTGTTAACGAGCAGTTGGACAGGTGTACCTAATAAAGTGGCCGGTGAGTGTACATTACTAGGTTGGTCAGTCCGACCAAAATAGGCAAGTCTGGACAAAGTGCATCTATTGAGTATGGCCATAAATATAGTGGTAATAACCTACTCATGCCACTTATACTGCAGTCATATCCTGAGGGGTTCAGAAAGGGGATCGAGGAGGAAACATCAACAATCCTAATTAAGTCCATGGAAAGGAAAATAAATAAAGAGGACGCTTATAATGAAAGTTAAAGGGAATGGTCCAAGATGACAACCGCTGTCCAGAAGTCCTATTAGATCATGTACCATACGGAGGTGGCCCGAGTTGGGGAGCCAGGAAAAGTGCTGGAGTGACTTTTGTTTTGGTGGACTTGAGCCACCAAAGTACACAGTGGAGTCATATTATTATGACCAGCAGTTAATATCCAGAATAACAGCAGCATGGACAGCAGCTAGACTGGCTGGGAGTGACTCAATAAGGTCCTGGTAGGTTGTCCCAGGTATCTGGAACCGACTGCATCCCACAGCTGCTGGAGGGGCCATAGAGCCAACACCACTATCCAGGGGCCCAACATATGCTCAATAAGGGTTCAAATCGGGGAAAGTAAGGGTCCGGGTAGGACTTGGAAGTCTTGGTTATGCTCTTCCAACCAATGTTGGACATTTCTAGCAGTGTGACCTGTCGCATTGGAAGATTCCATCCACCCCAGGGAAGACAATCAGCATGTATGGGTGTATATGATCTGCAAGGAGGGATTCATTCCTAAGTCAAAGGAGAGTGGTTTCCAAATGGATGAGTGGCCCAGAGAATGCCACAAAAACATTCCACAGACCATAATGCTGCCACCACCAGCTTGTGTTCTTCCAGCAGTGGTTGCAGGGTGTTTGTTCTTTGCCTGACACGCCAACATTCATCCATTTAATGAAGCAGAAAACATGCCTCATTGGAGAAGAGAACTCTTTGCCAATCAGTGGAGTCCAATTCCGATATCACTGTGAAAATTAAAGCCTTTTTTTCTAATGCAGGTTGGTTAGCAGAGGTGCAGTGACATCCGTCTGCTAACAAGCCCCATACACAGTAGGGTTAGCAGAGGCGCAGTGACATCCATCTGCTCTGGGGCCCCCCTTCTACAGTAGGGTTAGCAGGGGTGCAGTGACATCCGTCTGCCCCGAGGCCCCATACACAGTAGGGTTTAGCAGAGGTGCAGTGACATCCATCTGCTCCGGGGCCCCTTATATAGTAGGGTTAGCAGAGGTGCAGTGACATCCGTCTGCTCCTGAGCCCCATACACAGTAGTGTTAGCAGAGGTGCAGTGACATCCATCTGCTCCGGGTCCCCATACACAGTAGGGTTAGCAGAGGTGCAGTGACATCTGCTCTGGGGCCCCATACACAGTAGGGTTAGACTTAGACTTTCCCTATCATCAGTGTTTGACACTACTTCCTGTCGGCCATTTTAGCTCTCATGGAGCAAATTTCTCGGTCACCTGGTCACTTTAAAAAATAAAAACTTGTCTATACTCCTGAACTCTTATGTGATGTGAATGTGTTCAGTCATTTTCTTATGAGCTTTATTTATTTGCACCAACAACATCTCCAGCCTTCAGTTTCCGACACAAAAGGAAGCTACTTCCTTTCGGCCATTTTAATTTTCAAGGGACTTTGATCTCTGTCACTTGGTGATGGAGTATAGAGAATAAAAGCGATAGAGACCAGAAGTGATTTGCACCATATATAAAATGGCTAAAAGGAAGTACATTTGTGTGTGAAAAGCCAAAAGGCAACACTTAGGGCCAGATGTATGAAAACTGTCTAGGTCTAAAATTCACTTTGTTGCCCATAGCAACCAGAGCCCATAGCAACCAATCAGAGCGCCTCTTTCATTTTCCAGAGCACTATATGAAATGAAAGGGGCGCTCTGATTGGTTGCTATGAGCTCTGATTGGTTGCTATGGGCAACAAAGTGTATTTTAGACCTAGACAGTTTTCATACATCTGGCCCTAAGAGGAGTTGTTTAGAATAAGGAAAACATGGCTGCCTAATTTCAGAAATAACACCACACTTGGTCGTAGAGTTAGTCTAGTACTGGCATTTTGGTGAAGTCTGATACCACGCACAACCTGTGGTCGGGCACAGCGCTGTTTTTGGAAGAATTTAGCCATATTTTTCTAATCCTTGAAAATCCCTTTAAGAAAGTCTTCACACAACTACCACCATCTTGATGCACTGTCACGTTCTCATTGTTGGCAGTAGGAGCGATTTAAAATAATTCCTTTCTTCCCATCGGGTTCCTAGAATTTCCTTACATGGATCTTCAGCTACGAGCGTAAGAAAATAGACAAAGCCAGGGCGCTTGGTGTTTCTTCCTTCAGTCTCAAAAGCTTGATCATGTTCCATGTGTCCTGCCTAAATAAATATCAACAGCTGGGAAGATGGAGGATGCAGACCAGTAAGTAGATGAAGGAGAGGATGGAGGTACAGTGACATCCCTCCAAAAAACTACCTCCTTGAGAAGGTAAACCCTTTATTTAGACCACAGTTCCTGTGACTGATCCCAGGTTCACCATATTCTATAGGTAATGAACATCTTTAAGAAGACCATTTTTCAGCGCAATGTTAGAGAGGTTGATTTAAAGACGTTTTGCTGTAGTAGACAGTTTGGGTTCAATTAATAAAGGTGTATTCCCATCTCTGACATTAGATAGATAGAAAAATAGATAGATATGAGATAGATAGATAGATAGATAGATATGAGATAGATAGATAGATAGATAGATAGATAGATAGATAGATATGAGATAAATAGATAGATAGATAGTAAAATGATTTAAGAAATATGAATAGATAGATAGATATGAATAGATGAGTATCACATACCTAGGTCATAGTTAGACATTAGATATTTCTGTAAATATTGTATTATATCTTTCATGGGACAACACTGAGGATCTGACACTTTGATGCAATGTAAAGTAGTCAGTGCGCAGCTTGTATAACAGTGTAAATGTGGTGTCCTCAAAATAACTCAACACAGCCATCAATGTCTAAACCACCGGCAACAAAAGTGAGTACACCCCTAAGTGACAACAAAAGTGAGTGCACCTCTGAGTGAAAATGGACAAATTGTGCCCAAAGTGTCAATATTTTGCATGGTCCCCATTATTTTCCAGCACTGCCTTAACTCTTTTGGGTATGGAGTTCACTAGAGATTCACAGGTTGCAGCCACTGGAATCCTCTTCCACTCCTCCAAGATGACATCACGGAGCTGCTGGATGTTAGAGACCTTGCGCTCCTCCACCATCTGTTTGAGGACAGGTGCTCAATAGGGTTTAGGTCTGGAGACATGCTTGGCCAGTCCAGCCCCTTTACCCTCTTTTTCTTTTGCAAGGCAGTGGTTTTCTTGGAGGTGTGTGGGGTCGTTTTAATTTTGGATACTGCCCTGCGGCCCAGAAGGGAGGGGATCATCCTCTGCTTCAGGATGTCACAGTACATGTTGGCTTTCATAGTTCCCTCAATGAACTGTAGCTCCCCACAGCCCGCAGCACTCATGCAGCCCCAAACCATGACACTTCCACCACCATGCCTGACTGTAGGCAGACACACTTGTCTTTGTACTCAGCAGGTTGCCACAAAAAAATACGCTTGTAACCATCGGAACCAAATAAATTATCTTGGTCTCATCAGACCACAGAAAATGGTTCCAGTAATTCCTGTCCTCTAGACATGCTTGGCCAGTCCAGAACCTTTACCTTCATTTTCTTTAACAAGGCAGTGGTGGTATTGGAGGTGTTTGGGGTCATTATCATGTTGAAATACTGCCCTGCGGCCCAGAAGGGAGGGGATCATGCTCTGCTTACGGATGTCACTGACCAAGCTGGCCTTCACGGTTCCCTCACAGAACAGGAGCTCCGCACCTTTTGCAGCACTCATGCAGAAACTACCCATGACACTCCCACCACCATGCCTGACTGTAGGCAAGACACACTTGTCTTTGTCCTCCTCACCTGGTTGCCACAATACACGCTTGATGCCATCTGAACCAAATAAATTATCTTGGTCTCATCAGACTACAGGAAATGGTTCCAGTAATCCATGTCCTTAGTCTTCTTGTATTCAGCAAACTGCGGCTTTCTTGTGCATCGTCCCTCTGGGACGACAGCCATGCAGACCAATATGATGCAGTGTGTAGCGTATGGTTTGAGCATTGACTGGTTGACCTCCCACCCCTGTAACCTCAGCAGCAATGCTGGAAGCACTAATCTCTTTATATGACGCTGAGCACATGCACTCAGCTTCTTTGGTTGACCATGACGAGGCCTGTTCTGAGGGGAACCTGTCTTGTTAAACCCCTGTATGGTCTTGGCCCCCGCGCTGCAGCTCAGTGTTGGGGTGTTGGCATCTTCTTATAACCTTGGCTATCTTTATGTAGAGCAACAACTCTTTTTTCAGATCCTCAGACAGTTCTTTGCCATGAGGGGCCACGTTGAACTTCCAGTGACCAGTATGAGAGAGTGTGAGAGCGATAACACCAAATCTAACACACCTGCTCCCCATTCACAACTAAGACCTTGTAACACTAATCAGTCACATGACATCAGGTAGGGAAAATGGCAAATTGGTCACAATTTGTCCATTGTCACTTAGGGATGTCCTCACTTTTTTTGTCACTTAGGGGTGCCCTCACTTTTGTTGCCAGCGGTTTAGACATTGATGGCTGTGTATTGAGTTATTTTGAGGGCACCAAATTTACACTGTTATACAAGCTGTACACTAACTACTTTACATTGTATCAAAGTGTCAGATCTTTAGTGTTGTCCCATGAAAATATATAATACAATATTTAAAAAAATGTGAGGGGTGTACTGACTTTTGTGATACTGTAGATAGACAGCTATACATGAGCTAGAAAGATAGAAATATAGAGAGATAGATTGATAGGTAGAAAGATAGATACATATATACATACAAGGAGTGGTGATAGCTAGACATGAGATAGATAGACAGCTATACACGAGCTAGATATATATATATATATATATATATATAAATATATATATATATATTATATAATTATTATACATATATATTAAATAGATTGATAGATCCAGATACAGATAGATAGATAGATAATGATAGATAGATAGATAGATAGACAGATAGATAGATAATATGAGATAAATAGATATTAGATAGATATATGAGAATAATAGATATAGTATAGATAGATAGATAGATAGATAGATAGATAGATAGAGATAGAGAGATATTCGATGATAGATAGATAGATAGATAGATAGATAGATAGATAGATAGATATGAGATAGATAGATATGAGATAGAAGATAGATATGAATAGATAGATAGATAGATAGATATAGATAGATAGTAGATAGATAGATAGATAGATAGATAGGAGATAGATAGATATGGGATAGATAGATATGTGATAGATAGATATGAGATAGAAGATAGATTGAGATAATATATAGATAGATAGATAGAATATAGTAGATAGATAGATAATAGATTAGATAGATTAGATATGATAGAGATTAATAGATGAGATAATATGAGATAGATAGATAAAGATAGTAGATAGTATGAGAAGATATTAGATAGATAGATATGCGATAGATAGATAGATAGATAGATAGAAGATATAGATAGATAGATAGATAGATAGATAGATAGATATATAGATAGATAGACATAGTTTAGGACAAAGAGAAGATGAAGAACCAAGTCACAAAATCAGCAGGTATAAGAAAAAATTACAATGGAAATCATTTACAAATATTGACGACATTAATGTCGATTGCATGGATCAGTAAACTCACATGGACTTGCTCGATTTACACTTGTAGCCAGGGTGTCTTTTTTTGGTTCCAAAATGTCAAATTTTAACAATCAATGAAAACAACTTACCTACTTTCACTTATTTGTCAGCACTTACCTCCAATTATAACACAACTTTCCATAAACCAACAGCACAAGCAAAGATTGGAAACTGTGTGATGCATTTTATTACAGAAAAATGCTTCCTTTTTATCTTACTTAAGAGATGGCCCTCTACTTCACTGAGAGGTCAAGTAACAGCTGCCCATAGAAGTCTATGCTAAAAATTTGGGGAGGAGAGGCAGAGAGACACAGAGACAGGGTACTGGATGTATAAAGAGTGTCTTATCTCACCTCACTGCTGAACTCACAGCTACACTGCTGCTTACTGCTGTCTAGTGTTGCACTTTGAATTCACATAAGACCAGGTGGCCAGACCCAAATTTCCTGTGGGAAAACAAATCGATCAACCAATCGGAAGTCTGTCAATCCAACAGGAAGAAGGCAATTTAATCACTGTGACACACTGCCTTTTTCCATGTCTAACTGGCAGGCTCCGATTAGTTGTCCACTTTTGCTGCAAGCAGGCAACTGGCAGTCCAAATTTCAGCCTAACTCAAAGCCGAAAAGTAATACTACTGCTGTCTAATATTCTTTATGCTGCTCCATGTGTGTAGAGTCTCTTATGTTCACATTCACTTCCTCCCTTCCCCTCTCCATAGACTTCTATGGACAGCTTTAACCTTAGAGTCTCTTATGTTCACATTCACTTCCTCCCCCTCCCCTCTCCATAGACTTCTATGGACAGCTTTAACCTTAGCTCTTAGTAAAGCTGAGATTCCAGGATTCCGTAAAGGCTTATGCGGCTTTTTGAGATGTGGAATAATTGTAATGTGATATGATATAATTATTACGGTAATTATTTGCATACATTGATAAGTGAAGGAAGTGCTAGATTTCAGTTAGAGGTCAAAGTTGATTTTGTTTTCGGTACAAGCTCATGCACCCCAGGTTATCTAAATCACTTTTACCCGGGTGGGTGACAACCTTCAAGGAAACTGCAATGTCCATAATATTGGTTGTCACCCAGCTTTCCCAGAAAGACAAGAAACAATTATCTGTTCCTAGGAAAGCTGGGTAGCATCCAAACAAGGTATGATTTTGGTTATCACAGGTTTTCTCACCCAACTTTCCCTTAATTGTGAAAGCTGGGTAACGTCCAAACAGGATTACAATAGACAATGTTGACATTTAACACTCAAGAAAAGCTGGGTGACAACCTTTAGGGAATGATAATGTTATTAGTTGTCATTCAATGGTCCTAGAAAAAGGGTAACAGCCTTCGAGAGAACTGTGATGTCCACCATATTGATTATCATTTAATATGCAGTTTACACTCACAGTGTCGCTTCAGGCTGTGGGTGGTTCTATAGCAGTGATTAGCATATTCAGCTTCCAGCTGAGCCATTAGCCTGACAAGAACGGGAAAGTTACTCTTCATTAAACAAAAGCCGCAGATGCTGTGAGAACTGAATACAATGGCTCTATCTGTACACAGAAGCTAATCTTATTAGAGATAAATAGTTATCTCTGGACTGAGCTGTCCGTCCATGGGGTATCATCACTCCCAGCTCTCTCAGCTAATTAGATAACAGAATTATGATCTGGTGGGCAGGTAACCATAGAAACCTGTGTGCATTCAAGAGTACATAAAATGTCTTTTATCTCATGACTAAAGTAAAATCAACAAAGCAATATATTTAGAAAAAGTTTTCAATTACCTGTCCCTTCATGTTAAAAGCTAATCTTTCTACTGGAAAAATCCCTTTAACTCTCAATGGAAGATCTACATCAGGCATCCTCAAACTTCTGGATCCTATTCTTGTTATGGAAATACCAATTATCCAGCACCACTTGTTATTAGATAATAAAGATGAATTGGAGGGAAGTTGCTAGTTTCACCAACAGCATAGGAGGGCCGTAATGCAGTCAAGTGGTTGCACCAGCTTTCCTTGATCTAACATACTCAATTTCAGTGATAGTTGGGTGATACACCTTTGAGGGAAGCGTAATGTCGGCATGTAGCTGTATCCACCTATTCTTTTTCCTTAAACAGATTATTGTTTCAGCATGTTGTTGAGAGAGGCATAATGGGCCAGTTTGTTTCATGTTCCTTACTCTTTCCTAGTCATGAGCATGTTGGGTGATCTCTAAGGGAGGATCAGGCCCTATGTTGTACCCAGCTTTTCTTATTTGGCATCGTACATGTATGCAGAGAATTGTTAATCTATAGTGCAGTAAGGCTTCAGATGCTCAAAGTTTAAACAAAGTAAATTAATTCCCTTTGTGTACTGTGTTATTTAGCTTGTCACACAGCTTTTCTACTCTAAGAAAGCATAGGGTGGACATTCTTGGTGACCTCCAACTGCATCATTTGCTATCACAGTTCCCTAACATGCAGGACGTAAACATAGTGTAATCCTTGAGTGTGCACTCAGTAGTAGATTTTCCAACTTCCTCTCAACTTCTGACATGGAGAAATCAATGTACCAGGGGTAATGTATATGTATATCAAGTTCCTCATTGATATAACGTTATATTTCACTGTATGTGTATGTAGCTAACCCGCTTTACCTGAAAGAAGTAACATAAACAGTTAGGCAATATCAATTTTGTCCGTTTACATTCCAATAGAAGTTGGTCATAACCACAACCTCTGAGGGGGGCTGTAATATCAGCCATATTAGGTTGTCACCAACTTTCCCTTAAAGGGGTGTTCCCACTAAGCCACTTCCTGCTAACAGGTCGGCTCGTAGCTAGCTATGAGCCGACCTCAGTGAATGGGGAGAAGGACGTCCTTGCACAACTCTCTCCTATTCTTGTCTATGGAAGTACCGAATATAGTCCAGCACACACTTGACTTTATTCAGATATCCAACAGAAGTAATATGGGGGGGGTGGGGGGGGGGGGGGACAGCTGCTCGCAACGCCCTCCTCATTCTGTAACATGGTCAGCTCATAGCTAGCTATGGGATGAGCTGTTAGCAGGAAGCGGCTTCGTTGGAACCCCCCCCCCGCCCCCCATTAACTCTGAATGGCAGGTCTACATAGATGTGCAGCTGGGCTGTAATGTCAGTCAAAGTGGTTGTCACCCAGCTTTCCCTTGACTCTGAATGGCATACTCAGCATTACGAAGCAATAGTTGGGGTGATAACCTTTGAGGGAGCGGTAATGTCGGCCATGTTGGCTGTCACCCAGCTTTCCTTTATGTCTGAATGACAGATCTATATAGTTTTGCAGCATTAGTTTGGTTTAGAGAGGAGTAATGTCGGCCATATTGGTTGTTATCCAGCTATCCCTTAACTCTGAATGGCATACCTAGAGTTATGGAGCAATAGTTGGGGTGATAACCTCTAAGGGAGGAGAAATGTCGGCCATATTGGCTGTCACCCAGCTTTCCCTCAACTCTGAATGGCATAAGTACATAGGTGGTAATTTCTTAGGGGGCTGTACTGTCAGTTATGTAGCTTGTCACCCAGCTTTCCCTCAACTCTGAACGGCATAAGTTCATAGGTGGTAATCTCTTAGGAGGCTACACTGTCAATCATGTTGCTTATCACCCAGCTTTCCCTCAACTCTGAACGGCATAAGTTCATAGGTGGTAATCTCTTAGGAGGCTGCACTGTCAATCATGTTGCTTATCACCCAGCTTTCCCTCAACTCTGAATGGCATAACTACATAGGTGGTAATCTCTTAGGAGGCTGCACTGTCAGTTATGTAGCTTGTCACCCAGCTTTCCCTCAACTCTGAATGGCACAACTACATAAGTGGTTATCTCTTAGGGGGCTGTACTGTCAGTCATGTAGCTTATCACCCAGCTTTCCTGGAAACAGAAGTAACATAAAATCAGTTGAATATAAAAGTTTTGCCTCCGGCTCTGACAACCAATCAGATGTCAGCGCTTCATGAACGCCCGCACCCGATTGGTCGCTTGGCACAGAACTGATCAATGTATCATCGTCTTCATACCTCTCCGACATCGTAGATCCAGATCCGTCCTTCGGAGTCGCCGACCGCCACCTCTCGGCCGCTCTGAGCCCAGCGAACGCGGTTGAGTGCGGACGCTCCTTCTACGGTTGTGCTTGCGGTGGGGACCTTCCATGCAGAGGAACAAGGAGACATGAACATTGTTACCCAGCAGCAGCATTTGGAAAAACTCTACAAAATTTGTGAACAGTAGATGCACTTAGATGCGTGGCACGCCCCCCGCAGCCGGCTCCTGGTAGCACAGATGCCTCCTGCCATGGGAAAACAGGGATTTATTGTTCTCTAATCACATCCCCCACTGGGGGAAAAAAAAAAAAAAAAGCAACGTATATTTTCCGTAGTAAAAGGGCAACGAATATATGGCACAGACATTTTTTCCATGTTATTCACGAGAAGTATGCAGCACAAACCACAACAGTCTCAGTTCCGGGAGCTCTGAACGTTTGTTAATTAAAGCTTGTGACATTCCTGGACTACAACTCCCAGTATGTCCACCCGACCGAACCACCACTGTATCATCATTCTCCAGTTGTTGGACGCCTAGAGAGATCTTCTATATAACCTCACCCTTAAAATGCCGGAAAAAACACTTTTTCCCCAAATCTCAATTACAGGAAGCAGAGCTATAATGTGCTGTTTGTTGGGGTCTTCATGTTCCTGTGCTCTTTTTGTTGGACCAGAAATACTGTGCCTCAAATAATCAGTTTTTGACTTATTGGCCTCTTAGCTAAAAGAGCTCCCTATATCTCAGCATCGGGGGCATAACATGGGGATGAAAGATACTTAAAGGGGTTGTCTCAATACAAGGATCGCTGCTTTTTATGTTAAAGATCTTGCAAAAACAAGTCACTTGGTAAATTGTGTCCATTACCAGTGTCCTACCTATTCCTAGATATCCCCTCTTGTATGGGCTGCATCAGCTCCTCAGTTCGCTGTCAGCACTGGTTGCTATAGCTACAGACCTGTTTGATCTATCCTGATAGGCTGTCAGCACTGGTTGCTATAGCTACAGACCTGTTGATCTTCCTGATAGGCTGTCACAGCACTGGTTGCTCTATAGCTATTCATAGACACTGTTCCATCTCTCCTTCCATGATGCTAATGGATCCTGTGGCTCAGCACTGGTGCTATAGCTACAGACCTGTGTGATCTCTCCTGATAGGCTGGCAGCACTGGTTGCTATAGCTACAGACCTGTGTGATCTCTCCTTATAGGCTGTCAGCACTGGTTGCTATAGCTCCAGATCTGGCTGATCTACCCTGATCTGGCTGATCTACCCTGATAGGCTGCCAGCGTTGGTTGCTATAGCTACAGACCTAGCTTCTACTGCAGCCTAGTAGAAGACAGTAAACACGCCCCTGAATTCAAATGAAACCAAGAAAATAGGACTGAGGTGAGATGAATCAATGTAGTGAGACAACCCCTTGAAAGGTGTTTTCTCAGGACAATGATTAGCTTTTAACATGCAGGAAAAGGTAATTGAAGACTTTTTTGAAATACATTGCTCTGTTAATTTTGCTTTGATCAGGAAGATAAAGAAGATTTTTTCTCCCCTTAGGGCTTGTCCCCACGGCACAGGCTATTGACCCCATGGCACATGCAACGCTCCCCCATAGACTTCAACAGAAAATCCGTGCAGCAGTCCCCACTGCGTGGATCTTCATGCGGACTGTTTTTTACACCTAGAGCATGTTCATTCTTCCGCCCGGTTTTCAAGGCAGAAGATGAACATGTGGGTGTGAAGGGGGAGGGCTTGAATCCACAAACCGCGTCCCCCTGCATGCCAAAAAAAAGACTAAATACCGATCGGAAAATCTGAACGGTATTTGGTCTTTGCCGTGTAAACGCACCCCTAGAGTACACACGTTACAACCACCGCTCCCTGCTCTCTCTTATATCTCATTGCTCCAAGCTGCCGTTAGTCATTCAATCCGACCATGGCGAGTCACCTCTTGCAGAGTCTTATCTCTAGTAACAAACTTTGAAAGCTTCTCATTTAGCTAGGCAAACACTCTTTAGAGCCATGCAGCCTAGTGTAATACACTTCATAAATCTCTTGCACTCATGTCAGTGTAACAGGAATAGCCGATCTGATGTGTCAATCACTGCTATAGAGCCACCCAAAGCCTGAATAGCATGTGTGATTCTATAGCTGGCTGAGGCTGTGAAACTGCATAGTGAGAAAACCCCTTTAATAATAGATGTAGTGTAGCCATAGCTGAAATGTTTAGCTATAAAGTGGAATTTCATTTTTAAAGCTGTCCATGCATGCCCCCACTACCTAGTCCTGGGGCCCCTCCTAACCTCGTCCCCCGGGCCCTAACACGTGCAAGTTCATGGAGAGTTAAGGGGACCATGAAATGTGGAAGGAAACCCAGACAAAATAAAATTAAAGGGGTTGTCCAGCTGAATAACTCATGATAATGGACCTTATTAGGGAATTCTGGGCTCAGCGGAAGAGGAATAGGATTCTCACTTTTGGCCAAAGTTGAGAGTGGAAAGAAAGAGTGTCTCTCGTGCTGGAGGACTTGTCCTGTATTACCGGGACAATCATTGTTTTTTAGAGAAACTGTGTAATGTTTCAATTCCCCTGTGGTGGCGCTAGAGCGAAAATGAACACTTATCGCCAGGCTTCCCGCAGATTTCAGCTGATCACTGGAGGACTCCCTGCGATCAAAGGACATTTTCGAACCAGTAGAATAGATTTTAACTGGTTGAAGCCAATTTTTTTGTCAATAGAAGCTAAAAGGAGATGTCCAGTTTAGGAAACCCCTTTTCAGATAACCAGAAAGGGCTTCTCTTTAAGACCTTTATCTATTGGTGGCTGCTCTAAAACTGGAAGATACAGTATGTTTGTGCATGACATGGACAACCAACTGATTTTAATGAAATTTGTCTTCTGTGGTGGTGCTACGAGGAAAATTAAAAGGGTCATCTCACCACGCTGTTTCATAGATCCACAAGCCGTTTTAGATTCATGCATCGTGCCTCTGGTTCTATAACAGTGATTAGCATATCGGCTCCATATTCCCAGCGCTTCTAATTGCACGGACATGAGAGCAGGAGACCTTATCTATAGAGCAGAGAGCCTCAGAGCTCAAAGTAAACAAAAGTAATTAGTCTCCCTTATTTGTTAGATATAGCACACTCTGATCTCAAGCTGCCGGCGTCCTGTGTGCCGACCTGTTTTGACGTCACTCCCTGCGCTCAGATAAGACAAACAGAAGAGAGAGAGGGGGAGAGCAGGAGGGTGACCAGAGAAACCTGTGTGCACTCAAGAGTAGATAAAATCTCTTACCTCCTCAACAAAGCAAAAAATACAAAACAACCTATTTGGAAAAAGTATTCAATTACCGCTCCTTACATGTTGAAAGATAATGTTTGTAATGAGACAACCCCTTTAGCAGACTTGTTGCCAAATGGATCATAATTGATCAATTGGTGAATCCGGCAAAAAGTGACCATACAAAAGAGCCAACCCCATTTCGCTACTCAAATACATTAAATTTATCTTGGCCAAAATTGTCTGGACCCACCAGCAAGCTAATGTGTAAGGGGTGTTCCTATCGGTCTTCCCAAAAACTAATGTTGGGGTCAAAGAGATTAGGACACGATGGGCCTTGACATGTCCCATCCTTACTTGTGTCAGAAGCATCTTACAGAATAAGGGACACAGCGCTGGAAACAGCAGGTCTGACACTGGCTTGTGCTGTCCTCAGCAAGGGGGGCATAACCTATGTGACAGGTTCTCTTTAAAGCTCCAGGGCCCCAGTGCAAAATCAATAACAGGGCCTCCACCTACTATAACTTATAATACTGGGACCTTTGGGCCTCCTAAAGCTCCAGGGCCCGGTAGGGACTGCTACCTCTGCACCCTCTATAGCTATGCCCCTGCCAAAGACTGTTGTGGGTCCCAAAGTAAGAAAAAGTATAAAGAACGGCTTTTTTTTCTGTGTTCTGCAGCCACTTTTGGTTTTGGCTAAAAACTTCTCCAAGACTATATCCAACTTAAATCTCATCTATGTGCAATTAATATTTAGTTATGAAGTACTAATAACTTTGGGCAAACCTTTAAAGGTGTTTTCACACACGTGAGTAATGTGCCCCGGGGTCCCAAAACGCGATCTAAAATCTGCACGTGTTCTGGTATGGTTTTGCGATGTGGTTCTTGGCCACACAGTTTGTACAAGTGAATCACATTAGCTCAACGTTTTTCACCTGTAGACACTGTCCAGCCAAAAACTGCATCAGAAAACCACAGCAACCTGCAGTAAAAAGTGTGTTTGCCCCCTATGGAAGCCTCCTAAGCCCTCACTTCTTGGAGCCCACTTCGTGTTCCTCTACTTAAAACGTACCAAATGTAGAGATGACGTCAAATATACCGAGATTCCAAAATGTTACCTCTGTATTTCACATATGCAGCAAAAATGTCCTCTCCATGACCACTTTCTTGTTGTTTTGATGCCTAAGAAGTTTGCACTCTCCGACTAGCAACTACATGGGAGCAGACAAGGTAAAAAAAAAGAAAAAAAAACACGAAAAATTCTGCAAACGTGGACCGTCTGTATCCGAGCTCTGGAATGATTTCAGTCATTTCACCACTTTATTTGGTCTGAAAATACATCAGGATCAAGTCCTGTCGAGTCAATTTCAACTCATGGCGACTCTGTAGATAGTTGTACTGAACTGGGATAGGTTTTCAGTTAGTCGGTTGACTACAGAGAGTTTGGCCTCCACGTCTTTTTCCCAACGTCATAGGCCAGCTTAGGTCCCTTTATTCTAAAATGTATTTTATCCTGGAATTTACATCTATTTTTTTTTATTTACGTTTATTTTTGTTTATTTATTTACAACTATTTTCTATTTACTTTTATTTCTGTTTATTTATTTATATATTTTATTTATTTTTTGATTTATTGTTGAATTTTTTAATACATTTACATTTTTTATCCCTTTTCTTTTTGATTTCTGAATTCATTTACATAGTTTGTATTTATTTTATTTCCTTTTGATCAAGTCCTGTATAGTCGAAATCGGTGGATAGTTGTACTGAACTGGGATTGGTTTTCAGTCAGTCAGTTGAGTACAGAGAGTTTGGTTTTCACATCTTTTTCCACCGCCATAGGCCAGTTTAGGTCCCTTTTTTCTAAAATTAATTTTATCCTGGTATTTACAACTATTTTTCAGTTACTGTACATTTATTTCTGTTTATTTATTTACATATTTTATTTATTTGTTTATTTTTTTTATTTATTGTTGTATTTTTTAATCCACTTACATTTTTTATTCCTTTTCTTTTTGATTTCTGAATTCATTTACATCGTTTGCACTTATTTTATTTGCTTTTGATCAAATCCTGTCGAGTCAATTTCGACTCATGGACACTCTGTGGATAGTTGTACTGAACTGGGGTTAGTTTTCAGTTAGTTGGTTTGACTACAGAGAGTTTGGTCTCCATGTCTTTTTCCAACATCATAGGCCAGTTTAGGTCCATTTTCTCTAAAATGTATTATATCCTGGTATTTACATCTATTTTTATTTTGGTTTATTTGATTTTTTTAATTTACTTTTATTTTTGTTTATTTCATTATTTTTATTTACTTTTGTTTATTTAATTTTTGATTTACTTTTATTTCTATTTATTTATATCTATTTTTATTTACTTTTATTTATGTTTATTTTTTTGCATATTTTATTTCTTTTTTATTGCTTTCTTTTTATTTATTGTTGTATTTTCTTATCTATTTACATTTTTTATTCCTTTTCTTTTTGATTTCTGAATTCATTTACATCGTTTGTATTTATTTACTTTATTTGCTTTCTTTTTTCACCTTTTATTTATTTCTTTTTTACTTTTCTGTTATCTTTTTTTTTTTTCCCCTTTTCGTTACAATACTGCACTATAATTTGCCCAACCTGGAAAATTAAGCAGGTCCTCCGTAAGCAGTGTGGATAAATGGGCCTTTTTTTTGTTTGCTCTAAAATACAACATGCATAAAATAAACACGCTGACAATAGCGAGATGGGTAGGACCGGTGGTAGTGCAGATTTCTATGTAGGATGCCAGCTGTTCTAATGCCCCTCCACTCAATATAGAAAAATGTCCGGGCTAAATACAGTGTTTTTTTTGTCTGACACATTAATATCTGGATGCTCACAGCGTCTCTTTTTTTTGTCACAGCTCCCTCAGTGGAGACTATGAAAGTGAACCTCTGTTCCTTGGAACAAAAGCACTCAGCATGGCGGGCCATCAATTCTGCAGACTGGTGAACTGCGAGTACTCTGCAATTCTCAATGTGAGTTAAACTACTGTACTGACACAGTCCTTTAGCAATTGGATGGGGTGGCAATTGGGGAGAGATGAGACTACTATTTGATTTAATACAAATACTATTGTACTGGGCCACATTCGACTGGTTGCAGAATACCTCTATTTCCGCATGCAGGGCTCTCCTAACATATGATTAGAGCTTATTCACACGCGGCAAATTTCTTGCAGTAATGTCTGCGACTGTCCCATTCATCTGCTGCAGAAACGATCCCATTGACGTCAATGGAACAGCTGCAGTAAATCTGCCCGGTGTGAATATACCCTTACATGGTGGCTGGGATTTAGATTCTGGAGATGAAGTATGGTCATGACATGCCTTCGACTAAGCTGTTGGCTGGGCTCTGTGTACAAATAGAAGCCAAAATCATTAACCCTAGTGGTAACATACAAAAAAAAAGTCAAACTGTAATCCGGCATAATAAACACTTTCAAAAATTTTCAAAAAATATAAGAACATTAAACAAATTTGGTATCAATTTCAGTATGAATGGAGCATGTAAGGAATGATTTTGCTGGTTTGTACATATAAATGAAGCTATACTGTAATTATGGAATTAAATCTGCATTTCACTGAATGGCCCTAGTCACATGGTTATTTTATCCATCCCCCTTTCAGAAAATATATCATTACAATTGGCAATGCCTGCTGTTACTCCACCGACTACCATTTATTATACTATAAGCAAGGTTGACGTAAAATAGCTGAAAAATGACATTGGTTGAAGCCGTTATTACTTAAAAATATGGGTCGAATGAACTAACAGAAGAAGTTAAAAAATAACATATGGTCTTGTGGCCGGTTAGAACAATGATGTATATTTTTAATATGCGAAGGAGTTTTCCCAACTTCCAGAAAATTACTGCACTTGTCTCTAAAAAAAAGTTTATAGAAGTTTATTTTTATATCTGTAACCATAAATGGGCAACATGTACTGTATCATAAAAAAAATTAAAAAAAAAAAATATTGAAATTAGGAAAATTCACAGTCAAAAACGATCACTAAGCTAACTACCAATTTTGGAATTGATTAGATTTATAAAATTTATTATGAATGAGCAGCATGTACTGATTGTTAAAAAGAAAAAAATTCTTGAAATTAGGAAAATTCACAGTCAAAAACGATCACTAAGCTAACTACCAATTTTGGAATTGATTAAATTTATTACATTTATTAGAAATGAGCCATTCCCCCCAAAAAATCCCCACGCTGATTATTAATAAAACATGTATTTAATAATATTAAGTCCCTTATAAAAATAAATTGTTAGTCTTTTTTTGATGCTCTTCTGGTCTTAATTAACTGATTCCGAGGAGTTATTTTTTTTTATTTCTTTTTTTTACAATGTATAATTAATTTTTATATAAAAATAAATCCACTTTATAACAGTGGATTTCGCTCACAATTAATACGACCTCGGCTTTAGTTTTTTGCTCGCTAAAACCTCATAGCTCTAATAATAATACCTAAAGGATATATTGAACTTTTTCTCCAAAAAGATTTTTTTTTTTTTTTTTTTTTAAAACAGTCGGCCTTCTCTATATCCTCCAGCAGTAGGCTTCCTAATTAATAAGGCTGCTACACTTCCTGCCTCAAAACACTTCAAAAGCTTCTACGATGCTGTCTCATTTGAGATACGGTAGAAGTCATTTACCTGTATTCGAGACTGAGTAAATCCACAAAACTGGCAGTACCCTCCAATTATGGAAAATCAAAGCTCCATTTTTTTTTAGAATGAAAAAATTGTGGGGTTTTCTTTAATTTGAAAAAAATTATTTTATAAAACAAATGAAGAATTTCAATTAAAAAAAATGAAATAAAAAATTTTTTTCGAAGGAAAATGAAATGATTTAAAGGTATTTTAGTTCTGTCATTAAATGTATTTATTAAATCTATTAACAAAAAAAATATTTCTAAAAAAAACTGTTACATTATCATTTTATATTTAAAAACAGATTTTTTGATCATTTTTTTTATCATTTTATATTTAATAACAGATTTTTAAAGGAAAAACAAACAGATACTGTACCTGGCCTTCTAGGCCCCCGAATCCTGAAGGGGGTGACTGTCACACTGCCTGAATTCCCTTATTTAATATTACAATAGCTCCTCCACCAATAATTAGATGTTCAATTCCCAGAACCGCTTCTTCTTACAGGTGAGAAATGAGCGAATTATAATATCGTTATCAATCAGCCCTCAAACACTTCATTCATCATTAAATTACATATGTGATTAAACTTTTATACAATATACCAATATGATAAAAGCAACCTTTTCAAATAAAAAAAAAATTTGACATTCTTGGTTAAAGGCTGAAACAGAAGGTATTAACATATGAATTAACCTCATCACCACCAGTGGAAACTGGATCAATTTAAGTATAATTGACATTTTTTTTCAAAAAAATGTATGCAGCTACATAGTGTATGAAAAGGTTTCATACAGTTAATACTCATCATTATCAACATCCATTTGGAAAAACAGCATCAGATCTAAATTTGAGGGTAAAGGAAGAAAAATTATGATAAATTTGACATGCAAGAACCCAATCAACAATGTACTAAAATTTATCTTCAAATGTATGCAGCTACATAGTATATTATGCTCGAAAATGTTTCATACAGTTAATACTCATCATTATCAACATCCGTTTGGAAAAACAGCATCAGATCTAAATTTGAGGGTAACGGAAGAAAAATTATGGAAAATTTGCCATGTAAGAACCAAATCAAAAATTTAGAAAAAATGTTTTTTGCAAAAAATGTATGCAGCTACATAGTATATTATGCATGAAAAAGTTTCATAAAGTTAATACTGCTCATTATCAACATCAGTTTGGAAAAACCGCATCAGATCTAAGTTTGAGGGTAAATGAAGAAAAATTATGGAAAATTTGACATGTAAGGACTCAATCAAAAATTAATAAATTTTTTTTTAGAACAGTCAGAAAAATGCACATTCATGAAATAGAAGTAAAACAACCAAAAAGTATCAGTTATTAATAATAAGATTTAGAAAAGTTCCTTCAAGCTGGCATCTGATCGACCAGAAATTCTGATAGTCCAGCAAAATTCGTCTGCGGCACAGAACAAAAAGATGATCCAGACTCGCAGAAGACGCCTATGTTTTACATAGAACTTCTATATGGCATATCAGCCATCCAGGACACTTAATAATCTGGAACAGCTCATAGTCTGTCACTGCCGGATTAAAGGACTTTACTTTTTTTTGGGGGGAATACTTGAGAATGTAATTGCAATAAGCAGAAAGCCGGTGATACTAACTTATCGGGAAGTGGCCGGTACCGATATACGCGCTGCAGAACCGTAGATTTAACAAAAGGTTTATTTTGAAGCAACGCGTTTCGTGTGGGTACACTTCATCAGGCTTCAGAACGGAATTGGAATTAAAACATAAAAGTGACTAAAAGTACTAACACCCAATGCATAGTCACTACACTCCACTACTAAAAGTTATGCGCCTGCGGTTACTTTTGGGGCAATGGACGATCAGTCCGGATTTTTTTCTACTAAAAATGAACAATTAAGATAAATAAAAATAGTTTAAAAAAATCGTTTAGACAATGGAATCTAAAAATGAAGGGAATAAAGCCAGAAAAGAAAACTTCTAGGATTGATCTGTTTAACATAAAAGCCTGAAATTCCTCATCAGCATCGTAATAAGGTTTTGCCCCGAAATCAAACAGTCTGATCCAGAAGATGCCGCTGTCAGGCTCTGTTCACACGCAGCAGATCTGGTGCAGAAATTTTGTGTGTTTGACTGAAAATCAGTTCTGTAATCAGAATGGGGGGGTGGAACATGGATTTCTGCAAGCTCCACTGAGATAAATGGGACAGTCACAGAAATGTCTGCTACAAATCTGCCTTGTGTGAACTCCCCCTATACAAAATGTTATTGATAATAAACTAAAATTAATATGCAGCAATAATAATTATAGATGAACAACACTCCGGGAGGATAAGAGGAAAGTGTATGTACAGGAAATAACACTGCAGTCAAAAAACACTCACAACAACAACAAATGATAATAATAATAATAATAATAAAAATAATAATAATAATAATAATACAATAAATATAGCATATAAAAACAAGTGCAATATCTGTAAATTATTATCAGAAATTATTTTTATTAGAATAAAAATAATGTAGTTTTATGTACACAGACCTGGTAGTTAGTGGTGCCTCAAAATAGACAATAAAATATTTGTAATAATAATTATTATTATAATGCACTCTGATTAATATGTAGTCCTACAATGATCATTGTAATAATAATAATATAAATAATGATAAAAATGAAAATAATATAGATTATGATTATATAGTTAATAAAATAAAATAGTAATAATCTATATTATTATTTATTTTATTATTTATTTTATTATCTACATTATTTATATTATTAATATTTTCTTATTATCTAGAATATCTATATTATTATATATCATATATAATAAAATAAGTAGTAATATAAATAATAAGAAGAATAGATAAACATAATAATAAAATAAATTAATGTAGATAAAAAATTATAATAGTTATTATATAAATAATAACAGATATTAATATAACTAAAAATAATGGATAATATTAAAACCAAGAATACATAATAAATGAAAAGTGATATAATACTAGAACGAACAATAATAATGTAAATGATCTAGATAATAATAAATGACAACTGACAGAAAGAACAAATAGAAATTATATAATAAAGACAATTGATATAATAAATAATACTCTAATGAACAATAGTTATAAATATAAAAAAAACAAAACAAACTAAATCATAATAATAAAATGTTTAGTTCCTTATGGTATGACAATCAACACGGTGCCCATTAATAATACAGCCTTTTGTGTAGAGACACATGCTTTGTTTACATAGATGGATAGAATAGACTTATCATATATGGCTGACAGAGAGGAACACGTATAATAAGTACTGGAAGTAACTGAAAAATAGTACCAAAATGACAAAGACTCAACTGACGGAAATGTCAAATAGAAAAGATATCTATCGAAACCTAAAAAAGATGTAAAAATACTAATAGAAAACATATGTAAAAAATAAAATCTAAAAACATTTACATTCTGATATAAAAATATGTAAAAAAAATTACAAAAAATCTAGAAAGATTTAAATCCTAATATAAAAAAAATCTAAAAAGATTTCAATTCTGATATAAAAAATATGTAAAAAAAATCTAAAAAGATTTCAATTCTAATATAAAAAATATGTTAAAAAAACTAAAAATATTTCAATTCTGATATAAAAAATGTAAAAATCTAAAAAGATTTCAATTCTAATATAAAAATATGTAAAAAACTAAAAAGATTTCAATACTTATATAAAAAATCTAAAAAGATTTAAATTCTAATATAAAAATCTGTAAAAAAAATAAAAAAACTACAAAGATTTCAATTCTAATATTAAAATGTGTAAAAAAAATGAAAAAATCTAAAAAGATTTCAATTCTAATATAAAAATATGTTAATTTTTTTTTTAAAAAAAACTACAAAGATTTTAATTCTAATATTAAAATGTGTAAAAAAATGAAAAAAATCTAAAAAGATTTCAATTCTGATATAAAAATATGTAAAAAAAATAATAGAATATAAAAAAATGTTAAAAAAATGAAAAAAATCTAAAAAGATTTCAATTCTAATATAAAAACATGTAAAAAAAATTTAAAAATCTACAAAGATTTCAATTCTAATATCAAAATGTGTAAAAAAATGAAAAAAATCTAAAAATATTTCAATTATAATATAAAAATATGTAAAAAAAATAATATAATATAAAAAAATGATAAAAAAAATGAAAAAAATCTAAAAAGATTTCAATTCTAATATAAAAATATGTAAAAAAAATATTTAAAAAATCTACCAAGATTTCAATTTTAATATAAAAATATGTAAAAAAAAATATAAAAAAATTTAAAAAAATGAAAAAATATCTAAAAAGATTTCAATTCTAATAAAAATATGTAAAAAAAAATGTAAAAAATCTACAAAGTTTTCAATTCTAATATTAAAATGTGTAAAAAAAATGAAAAAAATCTAAAAAGATTTCAATTCTAATATAAAAATATGTAAAAAAAAAATATAAAAAAATGTTTAATAAAAATGAAAAAAAATCTAAAAAGATTTAAATTCTTATATAAAAATATATTTAAAAAAAAAAAAAAAAAAAAAACAACTTCCTGTTTTGATAGCAAATATTGCCTGGTGTTGTGAAACTATTTAAAATATATTGATTCATGTAAAAAAAAAAAAAAAAAATGGATCAAAGAAGATAAAAATAGGAGTAAATATCACATAAAGTATAAAAAACCCCATGTTATAAAAATGCTGAGCTATAAATAGAGGCTGATGATCAGCGCCGGCAGCAGCGGTGTCCGGGGAGAGGCAGGGGCGCTGAGCGCTGAGGCAGCGCCGCCAGCTGGTTGTCGCGCGAGGGGGTTCACAGTCGCAGCGCGCGCGGGGGGTTCACAGTCGCAGCGCGCGAGGGGGTTCACAGTCGCAGCGCGCTCACCTCGGTGTCATTGTTGAGGTTCCAGAGGTCCAAGCGCCCCATCCCGTCCACGCAGGCAATAAGCGCAGGATGCACGGGGGACCACATGACATCGTACACATAGTCTGCATTGTCTTCAAAGGAGTAGAGCGGCTTGTTGTGCTGCGGGCGGAGAGAGCACAGGACTGAGTGGCGCTGCCGCTGCCCCCGGCGCTCTCTCTGCGCCATCATTACAAACTTTACACATTTCTGTCATAAAAGTGCACAGACATGAAGGTGCTTTACAGTGAGGCAGCGCCCCCCATGGCCAGGCACAGCCCACCCCCCCATTATCAGGGGACAGGGGCACAAGGCTGGCTCCCTGCACGAATCAGGCAAGTTTGGAGCTGATAAAGGAGAGAGCTTCCTAGAAGAAGAAGACACTACATTCTGCTACTGCTGCCAACGACAGGCTTGGCTCTGCTGAAGGCTTGCAGCGCCATCCAGTGGCTGATGGGGAGGACCTGCCGCCTGCACTGCCCTCTACACGTTATTGCCTTGAAGAGTCATCAGGGTTTTCATCATTTTAGTTTTCCCTTTGATGATTACCTTGTATCCTTTGTCTGGAGCCGCTGAGGTGAGGGTTAGGGGCTGGTTTTGGATCCGATTTTGGATCTGAAAATTGCATCCAAAAAACGAAGCAGCGATCGGATCCTAAGGGTCTGTTCACACGGCATGTTGTGTCCGTGTTTGCATACACTTGTAGATGTGTGTTTGGATCCGTCTGTCGGACCCTAAACGGACGAAACACGCATCTGATAATGAGCAGTGTGATTTACATTGCTTTCACTGCGAAACACGCATCGGCATTCACACGAGTGATCTGTCTCACTGCGTCTTTCGGATCCGTTCCAAGAACGGTCTTGTCAACTCTTGGTCCGAAAGATGCAGCAGGAGCCCTATAATAAACTATAGGGTGCGACCCTGCTGCATCCAACACACATCCAAACACACAGCTGCCTCTATAATAAACTATAGGGTGCGATCCTGCTGCATCCAACATGGATCCAAACACACAGCTGCATGTTGGATACGTGTTGGATCAGTTTAGGATCCGATCGACGCTGCATTTTTGGATGCGATTTTCAGATCCAACTCGGATCCAAAATCAGATCCCAAACCGCTGCACGGATTTTCCGGCGGACGTTTTTTTACGCCGCCGGCGGTCCGAAAAACTTAGAACATGTTCATTCTTCCGACCGCTTTTCGGGGAGAAGAATGAACATGTGGGTGCGAAGGGGAGGGGGGGGCTTGAATCCGCAACCCACAGAGAAAAGCCGCCCCCTGCGTGCCAAAAAAAGATTTCACGATCATTATTTGGTCTTTGCCGTGTAAACGCCCCCTAACAATTAAAGGTATAAATAATACCGCCAAATAGTAGAGAACCTGCACAGTAGTGCTAAAGAGCAGAAAGGCACCAACATCTTATTCTCTATAAAAGGTGTAAATGTTCTTGCACTTGAATAGGTTCCCTCAACCTCTGGACCCCATAGCAAATGTTATAATTACACCCATGCCCGCCGCCCACGTTTCCAACTATTACTTCCGGTGACTTCTTATGCAGCAGAGGAGCCTCTGAAGAGTCCAAAGATCTAGGTGCAACTCTACCTCAGCACCCCCTATAACTATGTCACCTGAAACAGTTCCTTAAAGGGGTTGTTTCAGAAACCAAAAAAAAAATAAGAACATATAATGGAGGAATTCTTCAGATAAACAGTAAATATCTGTCAGAATCAAGAGTTTTAACTACTTAACCACTTTCTCCTGACTGGGCCAGTGTGCGGAGCTACAGCTGCTAGGTGCGCGCTATGAAAATGACATGCTATAGATTCAATATACTCTATCTACACCAAATTTATATTTGTGTGTGTGTACAGCCCCCAGTCTCCGTTCTACTCTGCAGAGCCGTCTCTCATACTACATGACTCTGAGGCTGACTGAGCACAGCACACATGCTCAGTTATGTCAGTCAGTCTAACCAGGAAGTAACTCACAGAGCCTGTTATACTTCCTGTAGGACAGGTTTCAGCACAGGAAGGAGCCCGACGGCCATTTTGTTCTTCTATAATGATTATCCCCTAGACAAAACAAACAGACTTTTGTACTTAAAGGTATTTTGAATTTTTTTCATGATGTGTAGTTTATCTATTTAGTTTTCTTCTTTTCCCGGAGAACCCCCTTAACTGCCGCACACTGTCTTTTGACAGCAGACAGATTGTGATGGGGGATGATACAGAGGGGGTTTGTGTCTCTCAGCGCTGCAACTACATTAGGAACAGAGCTATAGTTAACAGTTCCTAGAGCAGCCTCTGTGAATGGCAGGGACCAGAAGCCTCCAATCCCTGCCGCTTAACCCTTTGATTGCCGTGCTCTGTGACTGAGGCATCATCCAAGGGAATTCCCCTGCTCTATCGGGTCACCAAGATTCCCAGTGCCCCAATGGAGCCTGGGGAATTTCTATACAGTCAGCCTTGGGACCTAGAGTAGCCCCAGGGCTGTCTGCACAGTAAGCCTGCTGCCTGGCACACCCTGTGTTGCCCTGACAGAAGCCTGTGTCATACTGACACAGATTATAATGTATTAGCATACAGAAGTACGCTTTATCATTAATAAGTGTAAAAAAGAGTGTACAATAGTTATCCCTTAATGGAATTTTTAAAAAAAGGAAAAAAAACAAAAATCGTGGAAATAAATAAAATATTTAAAAAAGCTAATTACTGTGCATACATTACACAAAAAAAAACTACATATATCAGGTATCCACACAACTGTAATACCCTATAGAATAAATCTAACAGGTTATTTAGTGAGAAATGGGAATGGTGTAAAAAATAATTGAAAAAAAAAACAAATACAGAAAAAACACTTTTTTAAAGTTCATGCGCCAAAGAAAGGTTTTAAACATTTCCACAGTAATTTATATGTAAACTACATCCCCTCCCCCACCCACAGATTCAACTTATCCTGCATAAAACAAGTCCTTGTATAACAATGTCAGAAAAAATAAAAAACTTATGACCGTGGAAACACAGTGAGGCAGAAACTAAAAAAATTAGTTGGTCATAAGGGCCTTTTCTGGCCTGCTGCTTAAGGGGCGACATGTATGATTAACGGCGCTTAGACGCCAATTTTATTGCGCATAAGAATAGTGTAGAATGTACCTGACTATGAACCTGTTCTACTGCGGGTCATAAATCAGGTGCATTCTAGCGCTAAGACGACACTTCTGCTCAGGTAAACCACTTTGAAAGTGCCATACCTGCTCCAGCAGTACTGCGCCTGGAATTGCCATACTGAAACTATAAATCTATAGCTTCATACGGTTCCAGTGCACCCCGCCTCCCGCACGCCCCACGAAATCAGGTGCATAACAAAGTGCCGCGGACACTCTGTAATGCACCTGATATTGTCGTGCGGGAGTTTTAAATCTATAGCGAACGGGGCAGCCCCGTTCATACATGTCGCCCTATGTGTTTGCCATGTAGAGGTGACCTCTAAACAGAATAGGAAGCAAGAAGTGGCCGTGGAGGTAGGTAAGTCACATAGAACCAGGTGAACCCTCTCTCTGCAAGAGTGTATATACCATAGAGAAAGACACAGAGGTTATTATAGGACTCAGCCCCACCCTCTTTTGCTATTGGTCCCACTCCTTTTGCTATTGGTCCCACCCCTTTTGCTATTGGTCCCACCCCTTTTGCTTTTAGTTGGTGATGTCCTATGCAGGACTCCACTCTATAGAGTAGGGGATGGGTAATGGACCCTAGGACAATGGAGAAACTGTGAAGGGGGGGGGGACATCAGGCACCTATCACCTATCGTGAATGGCAAATGCTGGCACTACAATGAAGAACCCAATTTGAGCTTCACTATAGGGTCCCTCTTTTATGGGTGTTACTGCTTGATGCTTTCGGTTGGCATAGAACAGTGGTCTCCAACCTGTGGCCCCTCAGGTGTGGACTGTCCAGCATGCTGAGAGTTGCAGCTTTGACCAGGCTGGAGGACACTGGTCTAAGGCACGGTGCACCCAAGGTCTGTGGGTTGACCTGGCCTCCCTTGTCATTGCATTTGTCCTGTGAGAGCTTAGACACAGCGAGCAGGGATGGACGATGTCTAGAAGCAGAAGGAGCAGTTCTCCACTTTCTCTGCAGTCAAGGCTTGGCAGAGGTAGCGGCATCAGCACAGGAAGTGGGCACCATGTTGGACTCAGAGCTCCAGCGTGCACCTCTACACTCTAACGTTGATGGGACACCACTCGAGTACACTAGTCTTACTCAAATCTGTCCATGTTCAGTTTGAAATCGGTTCACCCAAACCCATGAAAAAATTTGGGTTTGGGATGCACAAACCCAAATTTTTTCACTTTGACCCTAACTCTAAACTCAAGCCCAACCCTTGCCCTAAACCTAGCTGGAGTTAGGGTTCTTATTGTGTTTGAACGGGTTAACATACCCGTTACCCAGCGCTGTTGCTCCGACCGCACGTCCGGCTGATGCGATATTAGGATTAACTATGCGAGGCTGAACTAGAAGTGACATACGATGGAAGTGCTGTCGGGGTGACAGTGCCATGGAAAGGGTAAATTAACCCATTCAAACCAACTAAAAAAAAAAAAAAAACAAAACCCCAATTACAGGTAAAATTTACGTTTTATTTTTTGGGGCAAAAATCAATCTGGGACTTTGACCGGAATCGGCTATAACTGCATTTTGGGCATATTCGGCTACTAAGACATCTCTACAGAGATACATTACAGATATGGTAAGTGAGACACTGTATCTGAAGACCATCTTCTTTTCAGTCCATGCAGATCAGTGGATTCTGTTGTTCACGGTTATCAGCGATTTCGAGTTGGGCCGAGAGTAAGGCCAAAAATATTTCCTGATATTCACCACTTTTTCTCCCGTATCAGCCTTCATTATAACACAACTCTTATCGGGTTAGTGCCCCCATCACTGTCCATAAGGAGATCCCAACAGGGTAGTATTGGCAGTGCTAAAAAAAAATTAAAAAAGGGACCCTCTAATATGGTGCCTCTAATAGGGCAAGGGGTCCAGATGTCTTGCCTTTAGAGGGGTTTTCCAAGATTTTTAAAAACCTCCCGCTCCCCTAAAATAAAAAAAAATGAACCCACAGTTACCACTGTTTCAGCACCACCGGAGCTCCAGTGTACCCTGCTGGGTCCTTACTGATGACATCACGTTCATGTGTCACATGAGGCTGCAGCCAATCACTGGTGACCACAGAGGTCAGTGATTGGCTGCTGCATCATGTGATCTATGGATGTGACATCATCTGTGAGGGACAGGCCCAAGACACTGGTGCTCTGGGGGTACAGGAATGGTAGTGACGGAAGAGGTAAATATGGGTTAAGTACTTATTTCACCGCAGTGTGGGCAGTAGGGAAGTTTTCAAGAGTATTGGAAAACCCCTTTAAAATGGCCAAGAAATGACTTATGGCGGCCCTGCCGGCTGGTACAGGGATCACCTAGAAGACACAAGGAACATGACCGGCCCGTTGTCACACATGATAATATGGGAGACGTTTCCTCGGCTATCGCCCCGGAGGCCATTTGACATTTCCATGGCTTATAATTACACCATTTGTGCACAATACTGGGGCCAATGTTTCAGATATTAAATTACATTTTTGTTTTGGATCCATTGCAGATTTATTGTGGATGGACTTTCTGGAGATCCAATTCCCAGGACCCCAACTGATCAGAAGTATGGAAGACCTCTTGATTGTGCCGACTGGTGGGGAACCTAGAGGACCAGACCACCATGACTATATGATGACACATGGAGGGTGGTGGGGGGGGTCTCTGTTCTAAATTCCACACTGGGCTGTGTAATTTGAGGTTAAGCCGCATTGATGGTCTGTCCTAAATATAGGCCCTCGATGTCTTTTCCTGGAATCCAGTTTTAAGAATCATAAACACACAGACTATACCAAAGAGGGTCCTGAAGAACATACAGTGATTGGGCCTGCTCCATGAGACTGCACAGGGCTACGCACAGAGCTCACAGAAAATTTCTCAATGCAGCTTTAGATGTGACTGGAGTAGAATACCAAGGGCCACATGTATGAAAACTGTCTAGGTCTAAAACTCACTTTGTTGCCCATAGCAGCCAATCAGAGCGACCCTCTCAATTTTCTAGAACACTATATAAAATGAAAGGGGCGCTCTGATTGCTTGCTATGGGCTCTGATTGGTTGCTATGGACAACAAAGTAAGTTTTAGACCTAGAAAGTTTTAATACATGTGGCCCCAAGTTAATCACTTCCTGACCAAGGGGAGTTTACCGGCGTTTCTGACCACAGTTTAATTTTTTTTTTCATACATGTGGGTGTGAACGATATCACGTTTTCTATCTAATTTTTCATCTCTTTATCGTGATACATTCGGCTTTATTTTTTTGCCATTTTTATGTTAGATTTTAAAATAAAAAATCAGACAAACTGTTAGACAGGAAAAGGAAATGCTATGTACTTCCTTTTTCCTGTCTGACTGCGGCCTCCCAATTGGTTTTCTGATTTTTCCATAGGTTGCCAATTGATTGCCCAGAATCCAGGTTAGGCTAAATTGTATACACTTACTTTTTCCTGTTTAATTTTTTTTTTCCCTGATCGGTTTACCGATGTTCCCATAGGCTGCCCATTGGTTGCTCAATATACAGGTTAGGCCCAATTGTATGTACTTCCTTTTCACTGTCCAACTGGCAAGCTTCCGATCGATTTACCGATATTCCCATAGGCTGCCCATTGGTTGCCTTTGGCCGAGTGGTATGCACCTCCTTTTCCCTGTCCAACCACCAAACTTCTGATTGATTTACCAATATTCCCATAGGCTGCCCATTGGTTGCTCAATCTACAGGTTAAGTCGAATTGTATGCACTTCCTTTTTCCTTTCTGTTCAAATGGCTTTTAATTGCATTTTCTGATTTTCCTGTACGCTGCCAAGTGGTTGCCCAAAATTCAGGTAAGGCCGAATGGTATGTACTTCCTTTTATCTGGCAGATTTTGATTGGATTACTGATTTTCCCATAGGCTGCCAATTGGTTGCCAGAAATTCAAGTAAGGTCGAATGGTATACACTTCCTTTTCCCGGTCTATCTGGAAGGCTTTTGATTGGTTTACCGACTTTCCTGTAGGCTGCTGACTGGTTGCCCAAAATTCAGGTAAGGCCAAATGGTATGCACTTCCTTTTCCCTGTCTATCTGGCAGACTTTCGATTGGTTTACTGATTTTCCCATAGGCTGCCGATGGTTTGCCCAAAATTTCGGGCCGAATGGGCCGAATTGTGCTGACCTGAATCAAGAGCGCAACACAACTTGACGGGTCAGCTTACATCCATTGTATATCCCTGACCATATACACAACAAATGGCGTATATGATACAGATATAGCAGAGCCGAACTTGCTACTTAACTCGTCCATTTGGGCGCAGTGATGAATCTCCAAAATGGAGATAATGTACTAAATTTACCTGCAGTCCTATGTAAAAATTTGATACTGTACTGGTTGGAACATCACAGTAAATTGCTTCACATGACAAACTCAGCTCGGATTTGTAGGTAGATGTAGATTCCAGTAAACAAGAGTGCTTCAAGGTGAAGACATCAAAAGCATCACGTCAAGGGCGTCCAGGCATTTGATGACACGGAGCCTGTGGTGGAGTCAGTCTGCATACTCCGGACTCAGCCCGAAGCTTTAACCCCTTCCACCGCACGCCGTCAGGCCTTCCACTGTCACACTGAGCAGCTGTGATCTCTTGAGGTTGCCTCAAGCCATACGATGAAAGAAAACAATATATGAGATCTAATCTCGCTGTATAACGGGATGGAGCCATCGCTTACAAGAAAAATGGGGGGGGGGGGGAGGTCTTAAAAATTTGACAGCTCACAACACATAGACGTGATGAGATCCAAAATCCTAAACCCTCCCGTGTCACCATCCCTGATACCCGAATGGGGCCCCCAGTCCTGTTGGTCCGTGCCCCACACCAATCTCTTGATATGACCTAGGCAGAATTCTGAGTAATCGTCATGTATACTGCTCTCTATATATTGTTCTGATACTGACTACTGATACCCCCTGCCCTACTCCATTGACATCTTAAAGGGATTGTCTCACTATAAGGATTGCTTTTTATGTTAAAGATCTTGCAAAAACAAGTCACTTTGCAATATGTGTCCATTATCAGTGTCCTACCTATTTTGAGATATCCCTTCTTGTATGGGCTGCAACAGCTCCTCAGGACGCTATAGCTACAGACCAGTTTGATCTCTCCTGATAAGCTGCCAGCACTGGTTGCTATAGCTACAGACCTGGCTTCTACTGCAACCTAGTGGAATCCAGTAAATACGCCCTTGAATTTAAAATGAAACCAAGAAAACAGTACTGAGGTGAGATGAATCAATGTAGTGAGACAACCCCTTTAAGGTTCCTCCGCACGACAAGCATCCAGACGGATTCGGATTTTAAAAAACGTCAAAAACCGACTGTCACCCGTCTCCATAGACCTCAATTGAAAACCCTGCCTTGTAGTCCAAACGACTCGGATTTTCTGAGGTCGGATTTCAAAACCGCTGTTTTTTCCCAAAAACTTAGAACCTCCTCAATCTTTTTGCTCGTTTTTCACGCCATCCCCTTGACTTCAATAGTAAATTTTCCACAGTTTTCCAAGTGAAGTACGGCGGAAAATTTACTATTGAAGTCAATGGGAAGGCATGAAAAACGAGCAAAAAGCTTTATGCAAGTTTTTGGCACAGTTTTAAACACAGATCCGCATCCAAAAACTCGACTGCTCTATTAAGCAAAAATAGGATTGAAAAAGTGAATCCAAAAAAAGCGCCAAAAAAATGTATTGGGTTCTTGTGTAAAATGCTATTCAGATACTGGTTGGACAATGCAGTTTTAGGATTCAGAATACGACGAGTATTTTGTACTTTGGCGCGTGGACGGACCCTAAGGCCTGGTTCACACTTGGAACCTCCGTCATAAGTTCCCTCTGGAATGACGGAAAACATTGCACAGTGGGCTGTGCTATTTTTTTACTCTTAAAACAGAGGACACTAAGGGTTTGTTCACACGGCGTGTTGGGTCCATGTGAACATACGATTTTAGATGCGTGTTTGAGTCCGTCTAGACCAGGCATCGTCAAACTGCGACCCTCCAGCTGTTGGGAAACTACAACTCCCATCATTCCTCAAACTGCGGCCCTCCAGCTGTTGGGAAACTACAACTCCCATCATTCCTCAAACTGAGGCCCTCCAGCTGTTGGGAAACTACAACTCCCATCATTCCTCAAACGGCGGCCCTCCAGCTGTTGGGAAACTACAACTCCCATCATTCCTCAAACGGCGGCCCTCCAGCTGTTGGGAAACTACAACTCCCATCATTCCTCAAACTGCGGCCCTCCAGCTGTTGGGAAACTACAACTCCCATTTTTTCCCACTGATCAGCTTTAAATACAACTACCATCATGTCCTCAAACGGCGCCCTCCATCTGTTGGGAACGACAAAACTCCCATCATTTACACTGCCTCCAGCTTGTTGGAACTACAACTCCATCTTCCTCAAACTGCGGCCTCCAGCTGATTGGAGAAATACAACTCCATCATCTCCTCAAACTGAGGCCCTCCCAGCTGTTGGAAACTACAATCCCATCATCCCAAGGGCGGCCCTCCAGCTGTTGGGAAACTACAACTCCCCAATTCCTCAAACTGGGCCCTCCAGCTGTTGGAAACTACAACTCCATTATTCCTCAAACTGCGCCCTCCAGCGTTGGGAAACTACAACTCCCATCATTCCCACTGTTAATAGATTATATAAATGCATGATGGGAGTTGTAGTTTCCCCAACAGCTGGAGGGCCGCAGTTTGAGGATGCCTGGTCTAGACGGACCCAAACACGCACCTAACAATGAGCATTGTGATTTTACACTGCTCGCAAAGTAAAACATGTATTGGCGTTCACACGAGTGATCTGTCTCACTGCGTCTTTCGGATCCATTCCAAGAATTGTTATGTCAATTCTTGGATCGAAAGACTCAGCAGGAGCCCTATAATAAACTACAGGGTGCGATCCCGCTGCAGCCAACACATATCCAAGCACGCAGCTGCATGTTGGAATACGTATTGGATCCAATTCGACGCTACGTTTTTGGATGCGATTTTCAGACCCAACACTGATCCCAAATCGTATCCAAAAACGCCGCGTGAACATACCCTCCGAAGAAACCTGAAGGACTATATTGCACCCCCAATGGGTCCGTTGGGGGCCCGGAATAGTATGGTCCATACGCTATTTTTGATAACATTCCACAGAGGAAAATTTTAAAAACAAACCAACACATCGTGAAATGGTAATTCTTTCCTTGGTTTTTTTGTTGAATGACGGAAAAAAATCTGGGTTTTGTCATTTTCATCCAAAGACACCAAATCAAACATTTTTGAAAAAACGGGGACCAACTGGTTGCCAAAATTTAAAAAATGGGGGTTTTGCCCCAAAAAGACTCATTTTTTCCCCAATCTTTCATTACCTCCTGCATCCAGCTCTTCAGCTCTGTGTTTTCAGAAGGGGGCGTGTGTGATTTGTTTGAATTGCATATCATGTGATCCAGCAAGATGACATCACCGGGTCTTTCCACTCTGTAGTCAAAGAAAGGTCTGTTTATATAAAGCATTGTGCGTAGCTGAGAGGTACAGTTTTTGCCACCAGGCACAAGGGTCCTAGGTTCAAATCCCTACAGGAACCAAACCTGTGGGTTTTTTTTATGGTTTTTTTTTTCTCTTTATCAATGCACAGACCTCATTGAGGTTTCTTTTTTATTTATTTGCACTGTTTGACCAATTACTAAGGAGCACAGAGGACGGGAGTAGAGTGACAGCACCTGGGGTATGAATACTCAGTAGCTGCCTGAGAGGAGAGGTGATGTCTGAGCATGTGGCGGCCAGGAGTGAGGAGCTCACAGCCCTGGTCTTATCCCCTGGAGACGAGCTGTAAACAACAGATCACTAAAGGAGCAGCTAAAACAAAAACGGTGCAGTATTTTTAATAATAATGAATGGTGAAAATGTTTGCTGTTTCATTTGCAAGCTTCCCACGTCAATTTTACTTTGTGGCAAAACCCCTTTAAATTTTAATTTTTTTGTCGGAAATTTGTCTGCGCATGAAAAATGAACGGATCTCTTTAACGGATGGCAAAACGGATACAGACTCCCATCCATTTGTATCTGTTTTCCATTGGCTTCAGTATAAAAAACAATAGAAAATGGAGCGGCCCTATCCGATTTTATATTTTTGCGGAAACAATTACGTACCATGAAATGATATTTGTTCTTTTTAAAGAAACTGAAATCCTTTAAAACGCAGCCAAACTGAAAGCCTAAGGACGCCCCGGAAATCAATAAGTGACTGTTCTATTCTGGTTTTCCGATTCTGAATTGGAAAAGAGCAACGGAAAGCCAAGCGCAGCCGTGAACCCGACCTGAGCTCTGACATCTTATTAGTTCTCGTGTCCTTCTGCTGCCCCCTGCTGATTCAGTGGCTTACTAGCACAGGATCTGCTGTGGTGCAGGGAGAGGTGTAGTACTGTCTCATTTCTGTCGGAGGTTCCGTTCGAAAACTCCATCACAAGTTCCGTGGGGAAATGACCGGTGGTGGACGCCCTGACGGAACCCCTATGGCCTCCAGTGTAGTCAATGAGATCCGTCGGGCGCCCTTAGCGTCTGTTCCTAAATGGGTCTGTTGAAATCAGGAAAAAACGAACCCGGCGCCCGTTTCCAGAACAAAGAACTTCCTCTCTGAGCATGAGGATGAAGTTATAATAAAGTTGTTTATTCTAATAAAATATTTTCAGTGATAAAGGAGTGTTAGACCTTTCCACACTTAAAATATGACGCATTTCGCGCTGCACTCAGCGCTTCCACAGATAGAAGTGTATTTAAAAAGGATTGGTACGGGCATAAACCAATAGAATAGAATATGACAAAGATAGAACGATGCGCTGATTGGTTAAAACAATGGCCGTTCACTTTTCCCTCCTTGTTTTAACCAATCAGCGCTTCCCACACACTTGTCATATCTTCACACAGGTCTTCTTCTTTCTTCTATTGGTGGATTTGTATCTCCCACTTCACTGATAACCAATCAACATTGTCCTTAGAACTAATGACTACTATTTGAAACTCCCACTTGTAACACTATTGGTTTTTATCCCGCTATGTATTACGATGTGTGTAATCGCCGATTCTATTGGTGTATGCCCGTACCAATTGTATCATCTCCATTCCTTTTTGAATACAATGTTGCCCTGTATTTGTCCTAACACTTGTATCTGAGGAAGCGCTGAGTGCAGCGCGAAACGCGTCATTTTAAGTGTTTTTAAGTGGAAAGGTCTAACACTCCTTTATCACTGAAAATATTTTATTACTGTAAACAACTTTATTATAACTTCATCCTCGTGCTCAGAGAGGAAGTTCTTTGTTCTGGAACCGGGCGCCGGGTTCGTTTTTTTCCCGATTTCTTCACTGTTCGTGTCCGTTGTCGTGCATCGGCTCCGGAGTGTGGAACCAGCGGCTGCCATTCAGAGGCTTGGATAGAGCAAACCAAGTGCATAAGAGTGTTGTGCCTCTACATTACCTTGCACAACAGCTCTAGGTGAGCATATTCGATTTGTGTTTCATCTTTCCATTTGTTTTTAACCTACTTCACATAGAGCGCCCCCTCTTCTTTTTTTTCTGTTCTAAATGGGTCTGTTTACACCTTTGCGATAGAAGTTCCAAAAACGTAGATTTGAACCAGGCTTAAGCCCAATCAACATAGGGCCTTATGGATGAAGACTGTCTAAGTGAAAGACTTGCTTTGTTCCCCAAAGAAACCAGAGTTCAGCTTTCATTTTTTCAGAGCGTCTTACACCTAGACAGCTTTCATACATAAGGTCCATAGTGTTTTGGCACCATGTTCATGGTAGATGTTGGGATATCGTGACAGTTTATGATGAAATATACAGCGTCAGGACCATTGACTTCTATAGGGCAAAGGTTGTCCCAACTGATTTAGCAAACGTATGCTGCTTCTTCATCAGGCACAGAAGTCTGGTCAAAAGGAGTCTGATTAGTGATACCAGAGTGGAGGCAACGGGAAGGCAACCGCATAGGGTGCCACTTCATCCTAGGCAGGATAGGGGAGAGGCGGCAAGAAGGGATGGAGTAGGGGAGATGCTATACGCCTTAATTGCCTAGGGCTATATCTACACAGCACAAGCTTCTGGTGGATTTGGTAGAATACACAGAAAATCTAACTGTAACCATCGCCCCATAGACCGCGAAAGAAAATCCGAGCTGTAGTCTACACAGCTTGGATCTTCTACTGTCAGATTTGGAAACCGCCGGCCCTCAGCCAGAAGATAGAACATGTTCTGCCCGATTCCCATATAATCAATGTACTGGGCCGGTGTAGACACAGCCTAGGACGCCCGCCTTGTCCCAGTCCTGAGTGATACCGTCAAATAATAGATCTGTCAACAGCATTCATATCAAAATACGAAATAGAAATACAGAATAAGAAAACTGGATCTGTCAACAGCAACTTGCAATCTGGAAACTGTATACAGGAAGGTTATACACAGGAAATCCAACTGTAGCCATCGCCCCATACACCGTGAAAGAAAATCCGAGCTGTAGTCTACACAGTTTGGATTTTCTACTGTCAGATTTGGAAACCGCCGGTCCTCAGCCAGAAGATAGAACATGTTCTGTCCGATTCCCATATAGTCAATGTACTGGGCCGGTGTAGACACAGCCTAGGACGCCTGTCTTGTCCCAGTCCTGAGTGATACCATCAAATAATAGATCTGTCAACAGCATTTTGCTATCTGAAAACTGTGCACAGGAAGATAGGGCCCGTCCCCACGGCGCAGGTTTTCAGCCGGATTTACAGACAGTTTTTGGATTTGATAACAGTCCGTAAACCGGCTGTCAACCTTTTACATTGATTAAATGGAAAATCCCTGCAGCCGTCCCCACTGCTCGGATTTTCTGCCGAACGTTTTTTTTACACCGCCGTTTTTTTTCATTCCTCCGCCTGGTTTTCGGGCAGAACATGAACATGTCGGTGCAAAGGGGGAGGGCTTGAATCCGCAAACCACGGAGAAAAGCCGCCCCCCTGTGTGCCAAAAACAGACCAAACATCGGTCGGATTTCCCGACCGGTGTTTGGTCTGTGCCGGGTAAACGCGACCTTACTTGCTATTTACAGATCTTAGTTTCTCTTCTACCCTTTCTAATTATGATGAAAAGGCAAACCTAGGTCATCTTGACCCCTTCATATATGAATATCTGATTATAATTAAACCCTAAACCTCCAAGTTTTTCTTTTTTTTTGGAATGATATATAAATGCCTGTACTACGTATTCTTGTGATAGTCAGGCGTAAGGTGTAAATACAACAAATCAGGCAGACACTGTATACAGGAAGGTTACTTGTTACAGATCTCAGTTTGACTTCTGTTTTTCTAGTCATGATTTCAAGGCACTTCTGACCCATTAATATAGGAATATCTGTGATATATAAATACATAAAGGGGTTGTCTCACCATGTTGTTTAACAGAGCCACAAGCAGTTTTAGACTCATGCATCCTGTCTCTTCCATGTTAGGCTGTGGGTGGTTCTGTTGCAGTGATTAGCATATCAGCTCCGTATTCACAGCTCTTCTCATTGCAGGGACATGAGAGCAGGAGATCTTATCTATAGAGCAGAGCACTTCAGAACTCAATGCAAACAAAAGTAATTAATCTCCTTTGTTTGTTAGAGATCACACACTCTGTAATTAAGCTGCCGACCTGTGGTCATGTCCAGGGGTGCCAATAGGGCAGTACTCCTGTCTGGGGGCCCTAATCAAACCACTGATATGTTAAAAAATTTGAACTAGTAATGGTTGGGGGCTCCATTTGATTTGGCTGTATGGGGCTCTGAAACGGTTAACAAATGACTGATGGCAGCCCTGGTCATATCACTCCCTGCTCTCAGATAAGGCAATGAGCGGAGAGAAAAGAAGAGAGCAGAACGGTAACCAGAGAAACCTCTGTGCACTTAGAGCAGATAAAACCTCTCTTATGTCCTCAACATAGTAAAATAAACAAATTAATGTATTTGGAAAAAGTCCTCATTTACCGTTCCCTACCTGTTGAAAGCTAATCTTTGTAGCGAGACAACCCCTTTAATACCTATACCAAGGATTTTGTTGATGGTAAGTCAGGCTGCAGGGGGTATTAAGGTGTTAATAAGACAATTGGGCGGACCCATGGCCTATGCACATCAAAATATGAAGTGAAAATACATTATAAGTAAACTGGATCTGTCAACAGGAGCTTGTTGATGGTTTCTAGGTCAACATGGTATTGAACAGAGCAGACAATCTGAGGAAAAAAAAACCCAAAGATGGTGAATTTTTCATTTGCTGACTAAAGTACCGGTGTTAATTAGCGGTAGAGCGTCACTATTAAGGCCTGTAATGGTTTCTCGCCTCTTTTTCCGTGTATTTCCTTCCTTTCTCACACGCCATTAATGCTGCACACAATTCCGCTTTCATAATAAATTCACTTTATTTTAATTATACCTCCCATTAATTTTCTTACCACCTTCCCATTACACATATACACAAACCGTACAATTAATGGATTATTTACAGCGTGTTAAATAGGATGCTATAAAATTAATGTATTATGCGCAGAACCGTGACCGTGTAATGTGATCTGTAGGAGCAGTTATGAGGCAGATATATAAAACTCACAGCAAATCGCAGGACAAGAAATAAAAATGAGGAAAAATAAGAGGAAAATACTCTTAATTATTAACAGGTTGGTGTAATAAATATAGAGTGCTTGGGTTTTGTAACATGCAATAAAGGGGTTGTCTCACTACAAGGATTGCTGCTTTTTATGTTAAAGATCTTGCAAAAACAAGTCACTTTGCTATATGTGTCCATTACCAGTGTCCTACCTATTCTGAGATATCCCCTCTTGTATGGGCTGCATCCATCAGCTCCTCAGGTCGCTATAGCTACAGACCTGTTTGATCTCTCCTGATAGGCTGTCAGTGCTGGTCGCTATAACTACAGACCGGCTCGATGTCTCGTGATAGGCTGCCAGTGCTGGTCACTATACCTACAGACCTGCTCGATTTCTCGTGATAGGCTGCCAGTGCTGGTCGCTATAGCTACAGACCTGTACTATCTTTCCTGATAGGCTGCCAGCACTGCTTGCTATAGCTACAGACCTGTTCAATCTCTCCTGATAGGCTGTCAGCGCTGGTCGCTATAGCTACAGACCTATTTGATCTCTCCTGATAGGCTGCCCGCACTGGTTACTATAGCTACAGACCTGTTTGATCTCTCCTGATTGGCTGCCAGCACTGATCGCTATAGCTACAGACCTGTTCAATCTCTCCTGATAGGCTGCCAGCACTGGTCGCTATAGCTACAGACCTGTTCATCTCTCCTGATAGGCTGCCAGCACTGGTTGCTTAAGCTACAGACCTGTTCGATCTCCATGATAGGCTGCCATCACTGGTCGCTATAGCAACAGACCTGTTCACTCCCCCCTGATAGGCTGCCACCACTGGTCACTATAGCTACCGACCTATTCAATCTCTCCTGATAGGCTGCCAGCACTGGTTGCTATAGCTACAGACCTGTTCGATCTCTCATGATAGGCTGCCAGCACTGGTCGCTATAGCTACAGACCTGTTCAATCTCTCCTGATAGGCTGCCAGCACTGGTCGCTATAGCTACAGACCTGTTCGATCTCTCCTGATAGTCTGCCAGCACTGGTAGCTATAGCTACAGACCTGTTCGATCTCTCCTGATAGGCTGCCAGCACTGGTTGGAATAGCTACAGACCTGTTCGATCTCTCCTGATAGACTGCCAGCACTGGTTGCTATAGCTACAGACCTGTTCAATCTCTCCTGATAGGCTGCCAGCACTGGTCACTATAGCTACAGACCTGTTCGATCTCTCATGATAGGCTGCCAGCACTGGTTGCCATAGCTACAGACCTGGCTTCTACTGCAGCCTAGTAGAAGCCAGTAAACACCCCCCTGAATTCAAAATGAAACCAAGAAAACAGGACTGAGGTGAGATGAATCAATGTAGTGAGACAAACCCTCTAAGTATCAGTGGAGGGACCTAACTCCATGCAAAGAAAGGGCTACAAGAGCCGGTATTCAAGAAGTGGCGGAAACGACGGCACTTTGTAAATGGTTGCACTAGTTTGCAGATAAATTTCAGTTTTACCCACAGGATCAGGGCTGTTTTATCCATTGGACGCACTAGACAGTTGCCTAGGGGCCCCACGAGCGTAGGGGTCCCAGGTAGTTGGAGGTATATCCTAGGAATGCAGAGCACATGCCTTTGATCCTTGGGTCAGTGTTGAAAATTGAATTGCTTGAGCATCCTGAGAACCAGAAAACAGTTAAAAACCATAGCAGACCAGGGAGCCATTGGGTCCCTGCCCTGGCAATTAGCCTTGTAGGTCAAAGGCTGCAGCCCACAAGAAATCATATGACCGTCTGACACAGGTGGCTTAAAGGGGTTGTCTCACTACATTGATTCATCTCACCTCAGTCCTTTTTTCTTGGTTTCATTTTGAATTCAGGGGCGTGTTTACTGGCTTCTACTAGGCTGCAGTAGAAGCCAGGTCTGTCGCTATCGCAACCAGTGCTGGCTGCCTCTCAGGACAGATCAAACAGGTCTGTAGCTGTAGCAACCAGTGCTGGCAACCCATCATGAGAGATTGAACAGGTCTGTAGCGATAGCAACCAGCGCTGGCAGACTATCATGAGAGGTTGAACAGGTCTGTAGCTAGAGCAACCAGCGCTGGCAGCTTATCAGGGGAGATCAAACAGGTCTGTAGCTATAGTAACCAGTGCTGGCAGCCTATCATGAGAGATTGAACAGGTCTGTAGCTATAACGACCAATGCTGGCAGCCTATCATGAGAGATTGGACAGGTCTGTAGCTATAGCAACCAGTGCTGGTAGCCTATCGGGAGAGACTGGACAGGTCTGTAGCTATAGCAACCAGTGCTGGCAGCCTATCAGGATATATCAAACAGGACTGTAGCTATAGCGACCAACGCTGGCAGCCGATCATGAGAGATTGGACAGGTCTGTAGCTATAGCGACCAGCGCTGGCAGCCGATCATGAGAGATTGGACAGGTCTGTAGCAATAGCAACCAGTGCTGGCAGCCTATCAAGAGAGATCAAACAGGTCTGTAGCTATAGCGACCAGTGCTGGCAGCCTATCAGGAGAGATCAAACAGGTCTGTAGCTATGGCGACCAGTGCTGGCAGCCTATCAGGAGAGATAGGACAGGTCTGTAGCTATAGTGACCTGAGGAGCTGATGCAGCCCATACAAGAGGGGAGATCTAGGAATAGGTAGGACACTGTTAATGGACACATATTGCAAAGTGACTTGTTTTTATCAGATCTTTAACATAAAAAGCAGCAATCCCTGTAGTGAGACAATCCCTTTAATGACATCAAAGCATCATTCTGCCTGTGATGGGCCTCATCCAGGGGGTCCTGCTGCTTACCCAGGGGTTAAGGAGGGGAATTTTTTATTGCAATTGAAAGAGGTAGGGGGTCCTACCTACTTGCTACTTTCGCATCTTCCTTGTTGTTTTGGCACTGGCCAGAAGGAGGCATGGTTGGGTGTGCTTCGGGGTGGTTAGAGACATGAAATGGAGGGATGTCAGGTGCTTTGATAGGGCCCAGTGCACTGCTTTGCTCATGGGCCCAAAATGTTGCTAAAATGCCCTGTGTGGGTCTACCCTAATATAGGGTTAGTTGTCCCCACTGCCCCTACATCCTTGTGGCCCCTATAATACCACCAACCCTTAACGATCATATTTTGTATTGTTGGGGGCTCACATGTTTTTGGTCAGGTAGTGTGGACATTCTACACTGTTTTTTCATTATAATTCCTATTAACATAAGATTCCCGTCTGGTGCTTTTTTACATTGCGTTTTTTAAAATTTATTTTGCTATCAGAGCCTCCTTGGTCTTAACAACTTGAAGGCTTCGTCTACACGGCAGGAGTAAAATACCGTTGGATTCAGTTATAGACTATGACCAGTATTTTACAGTCGTTTTTCGGGGGGGGGGGGGGGGGGGGGGGGCGTGGATTTTGCAGACTTTTTTGAGCCGGCCCACATAGAACAGTACTATAATCCACTGTTCCGGAAAAAATTATAAAACATATTCTGAATTTTTGGATCGGATTTCAGATTTGAAGTCCGACCTCAGAAAATCAGAGCTGTGGAGACAACAGCTCGGATTTTCTATTGGGGTCTATGGGGATGGTTTACAGTCGGGATTTTTTGCGGATTCTAAAATGCTGAATCCACATAAAATCCAACAAAAAACCAGTGCCGTCTAGACGAAGCCGAAGACCGTTTACTGTACATTGAAAATGTAAAACCAGTTTTCTAATAAAAACATGAGGGTTTGGCTCACTACAAAGATTAGCCTTCAACATGCAGGGATTGGCAAATGAAGACTTTTTCCAAATATGCCTTATGTATGAAAACTGTCTAACTAAGACTGTCCTTGTTGCCCATAGCAACCAATCAGAGCTCATAGCAACCATTCAGAGCTCATAGCAACCAATCAGAGCTCATAGCAACCATTCAGAGCTCATAGCAACCAATCAGAGCTCATAGCCACCAATCAGAGCTCATAGCAACCAATCAGAGCCCATAGCAACCAATCAGAGCCCATAGCAACCATTCAGAGCCCATAGCAACCAATCAGAGCCCATAGCAACCAATCAGAGCACATAGCAACCAATCATATCTCATAGCAACCATTCAGATCACAAAGCAACCAGAGCTCATAGCAACCAATCAGAGCTCATAGCCACCAATCAGAGTTCATAGCAACCAATCAGAGCCCATAGCAACCAATCAGAGCCCATAACAACCAATCAGAGCCCATAGCATTTTTTGAGTCATTTTACGTCTCTCAAAATCTGGAATAAAAAGTGATCAAAAAGTTGCATATAGCCCAAAATGGTACCAACCTAGAAAAAAAAAAAGAAAAGTTTTTTTGGGTGTTTTTTTTTTTTTTTTACGGTACTAAAATATAAGGAAAACTCTAAATATTTGGTGTCTCTGGAATCGTATCAACCTGCAGAATACAGATAACACATCAATTATACTGAAGAGTGAACTCCATAAAAACAAACCCCCGCAACCATAGCGCAAGTACCTTATTTCACATTTCCCTACTAATTTTTTTTACAGTTTGCCAATATATTCTATGGTGCGGTCAATGACACTATTAAAAAGTACATCTTGTCCTGAAAAATAAAAGCCCTCATTTGTCTATGTAGACGGAAAAATAAGAAAAAGTTATGGCTCTGGGGAGGCAAGGAGGAAAAAAAAACTTAGAGCCATATTATTATGACCGGCTGTCAGGAAGGGGTTAAATCATGCGACCATCAAATGTGATTCTGTCTGTAGCTTCAGCCCTAACAATTGAATGACAAAGGAAAGTTCCCTCCTGCCCCCAGTGCTGTGCGCGGACGCTACGACGTTACATGACGACGGGTACAACGTTGTTACTGCAGCGATGCATAATGGAATATTAGGTATACGGTGTCCAGGAGCTAAATGTGTGCACAGTGACGCTCAGCGCCCGGACTGGGTCCACCCATCAGGTTCCTGTTTTGTTTCTTTCCACCCACACAATCCATTAACCACACCAACAGCCAAACATCAGCCCATTGTCACCTCCTCCTACGACACCGCGTGGGCTTTGTATTGGGGCCCGGCCCCCCTGGACCGCACCCCCCTTGCTTATGAATGGGATCTGCGGGCTGAGAACACAACCTCCCAAAGATGGCAGACCCCAAACATGGCTTTGGGCTTTTTTCTGCGTAAAACGCAATCCACCTTCATTCTCATTAATGTAACACAAAATTCAAACCCGCTCTAAGCATGCAAATTCACATCGTAAAAAGGAGCCGTCCCATTCAGGTACATATAGTATTTTTCTATCAGTGCAATGGGGTACCTGAGGTTCACCATTGGAGTTGATTCATGTCTACCGAGAGAAAAACTTGGGGCCCACCCGGGAAGCTGATTCTAGGGGCCCCCGGCGAGCGATTCTAGGGGCCCCCCCGGCAGAGCTGTTCTAGGGGCCCCCCCGCGGAACTATTCTAGGGCCCACCGACGGAATGATTTAGGGGGCCCCCGGCAGAGTGGGGATTCGGGGCCCCCCGGAGAGTGATTCTAGGGGCCCACCGGGGAGTGTTCTAGGGGCCCACCTGACGGAACTAATTCTAGGGGCCTACCGAGCAAAGCTGATACTTGGGGTCTACCTGGCGGAGCTGATTCTTGGGGTCTACCTGGGGATTTTTTTCTTTGGGGGCCACGGGAGAGCCGATTCTTTGGGGGCACCCGCAGAGAAATTTTTGGGGCCCACCTGTCGGAGCTGATACTTGGGGCCCACCTGGCAGAGCTGATTCTTGGGGCCCACCTGGCGGAGCTGATTCTTGGGGCCCACCTGGCGGGGTTTTATTCTTTTGGGCCCCTGACGGAGTGATTTTGGGTCCACCTGGCGGGGCTATTCTTGGGGACCACCGGCGGATGAAATTTGGGGGCCCCCCGGGAGAGTATTCCTGGGGTCCCACCTGGGAGGCTAAAAACTTGGGGGGCCCCCCTTGGCGGACGTAATTGGGGCCCACCCGGCAGAGGATTCCTGGGGCCCACCTGGCAGAGCGATTCTTGGGGGCCCCACCTGCGGGGCTTATAATTGGGCCCACCCGGCAAGCTGATTCAAAAGGGGCCCACCTGGCGGAGCTGATTTTGGGCCCACCCACAGAGCTGATTTTTGGGGTTCACCTGGCGGAGCTGATTCTTGGGGCCCACTGACAGAGCTGATTCTTGGGGTCCACCTGGCAGAGCTGATTTTGGGGCCCACCGGGCGGAGTGAAAACTTGGGGGCCCCAAATGGCAGAGCTGATTCTTGGGGTCCAACTGGCAGAGCGATTTTGGGCCCACCCGGGGGAAGCTGATTCTCGGGGGCCCCCCTGGCGGAGTTGATACTTGGGGTCCAACGGCAGAGGATTCTTGGGCCAAGGCAAGCTATTCTTTGGGGGGCCCCCGGCGAGAGATTTTGGGGCCCACCTGGGAGAAAAATTTTGGGCCCCACCGAAACTATTCTTGAGGCCCCCCTGGCGGAGCTGATTAGTGGGGCCACCCCGCGGCTGATTACGGGGCCCCTGGGGGACTGATTAGGGGCCCAAACCCGGCGGAGCGATTCTTGGGGCCCCCCGGCGGGGGCTTATTTTTGAGGCCCACCTGGCAGAATTGATTCTTGTGGCCCACCTGGCGGAGCTGATTCTTGGGGCCCACCTGGCAGAGCTGATTCTTTAGGCCACCTGGGGAGCGATTACTTGGGACACCTGGCGGAGGTGGGTTTCTGGGGCCCCCCCGGGGGAGCTGGATTCTTGAAAGGCCCACCTGCGGACTGATTCTTGGGGCCCACCTGGCGGGGCGATTTCTGGGCCACCTGGGGAGTGGATTACTGGGCCACCTGGCGGAGTGAATTTTGAGGCCCACCTTGGCCCGGAGCGATTCTTGGGGCCCCCCCTGGCGGGCTGATTCTGGGCCACCCGCGGAGTGGAATTTTCTGGGCCACCTCGGAGCTGATTTTGGGCCACCTGGGCGGGGGATTACGGGGGGCCACCCGGCGGGGCGATTAAAGGGGGGCCCACTGGCGGAGCTATTTTTTGGGGCCCACCTGGGGGGAGTGATTTTTGAGGCCCACCCGGGGAGTGATTTTGGGGCCCACCGGGGAGCTGATTCGGGGGCCCACCTTGCGGAGCGATTCTTGGGGCCCACCTGGCGAGCTTATTACTGGTGGACCTGGCGGAGCTGATTTTCTGGGCCACCTGGTGGAGCTCATTCTTGGGGGCCAAATGGCAGGTGATTTTTGAGGGCCCCCCTGGCGGGCGATTTTGGGGCCCCCCTGGCGAGGGTTTTGGGGCCCCCGGGGAGCTGATTAAAGGGGCCACCTGGCGAGTGATTCTTGAGGCCCACGGGGAGTATTTTGGGGCCCCCCTGCAGAGTGAATTTTTGAGGCCCCCCCTGGCAGCTGATTTTGGGGCCCCCTGGCAGAGTTGTTTTGGGCCCACCTGGGCGGACTTATTATGGGGCCACCCCGTGGGGTGGGTTACGGGGCCACCTGGGGGAGCTGATTCTTGAGGCCCACCTGGCGGAGCTGATTACTGGGGCCACCTGGCGGAGCTGATTACTGGGGCCCACTGGCGGAGCTGATTCTTGGGGCCCCCTGGCGGAGCTGATTCTTGGGGCCCACCTGGCAGAGTTGATTCTTGAGGCCCACCTGGCGGAGCTGATTACTGGGGCCACCTGGCGGAGCGGATTACTGGGGCCACCTGGCGGAGCTGATTCTTGAGGCCCACCTGGCGGAGCTGATTACTGGGGCCACCTGGCGGAGCTGATTCTTGAGGCCCACCCGGCGGAGCTGATTACTGGGGCCACCTGGCGGAGCTGATTACTGGGGCCACCTGGCGGAGCTGATTCTTGAGGCCCACCCGGCGGAGCTGATTACTGGGGCCACCTGGCGGAGCGGATAACCGTGGCCACCTGGCGGAGCTGATTCTCGTGGCCCACCTGGCGGAGCTGATGACTGGGGCCACCTGGCGGAGCTGATTCTTGGAATCTTTCCAGACTTCTTTTTACCCTCTGTTCTCTTGCGAACAGGGACATCACCACTGCAGCCACTGATTGGCTGCTTCACTTCTGAACAGCGATGTAAGTAGAGGCATGTGACCGCTACAGCCAATCAGTGGTCATTGCGGTGACGGCCCCTTTCACCAGTAGAATAAAGAAAGGAGATGCCACTGGAACGGAGGAGGCTTGAAAGGTGCGTAATTTTTTTTTTCCCCATTGTAAATCCTCTCCTACCAGCATTTTTTTTTTTACAAGAACTGACCACCCGCTTAACACGATGCTCCAACAATCTGACTAAAATTCACAAAATATTAGTGAGTCAGTCAGGCACACATAATTTAGATTTTTGAGATGCATCAGATCTTTATTACTGATTTGTCCTGATATTCCACATAAACCGTCATAGAAATAAAAATGAAACTATAATGAGACTTCCCAGCAGCCTCCTTGTTGACGGTTTCCACGAAGTAATGGATAGACAGAGCTACAGAAAAAACAACTATAAAAATACCTATAACTGCCACAGAAAACAACCCTGCGTATGTATAAAACCTAACCTTTAATTATTATTATTATTATTATCAATTAAAAAAAACCACAAATACCAGGATCACATAAACGAAGAAGTACAAAAAAATAATATAGAAAAAAAAGTGGATCTTCAAGTACTAAGGGTGTCTGAGACATACTGTTGCACGTATTTCGGGGGTAACTTTGCCGAAAAATGTGCCAAAGTACGCCCCAAACAATATACATTAGACTTTTCATAAAGCACAATGTAAAATATGCGGCGTCAATCACACAACGCGCCGTAACGGAGTTAAGTAAATATATATATATTCTGCCTCGAGGCTATTGCGCGTCATTTCCGCTGTTGAAATTTTCTATTGTCGGATTTCAAAACGCTATTTTGTTGTAAGTTCTATAACCCTCCATATTACGGCAGATTCTAGTCCACTTCCACGTAAACCCCTTAAACCAAACGCCTGAAAAGTAGTCAATGACCAGAACATTTTTTTAGTTTTTACACCTTTGCGTTTCCAAACAGTTTGAATAAATTTTTATTTTTTCAATGACGCAGCTGTATGAGGCCTCGTTTTATTCGAGACAAGTTCTACTTTACAGGGGAATAGTTGTATGAGTCGACAGCAAAAAAAAATCGAGAACCGACCACGGTTTTTGCTCAAAACTTGCATCGGACAAAAAACAGTTGTCTTTCGGATGTTTTTTTGTCCTATGCAATTACGGTAATCCATAACTCTCCTAGACAACTACGGATTACGCGGCATTCCCCTGCGCGTACAATACGATCTGATTGTATGCGTGGGGGGAGAATTTACATGTTAATTGTTCACGGCCATTTTTTTTTTTTTTGAAGCCCTAAGAACGTACAACTAACACCAAAATGCACAAAAAAAAAAAGTGCAACACAAGTCCACAACAAAAACATGCATTCGGGATACGGTCTATCGCAACCCAATACTTAAAAGTAATGGGTTCCCCATATACCTGGGAAAAGAAAGTACCCTGCCGGGCCCGAAGACCTGCACAGGAAAAACAAAACG